>ML808597.1:20670-50890 GCA_009831015.1 Picea engelmannii | reverse complement strand
AATATTCAAAGACTCTTGATTGCAATGATTCAACATGTGATGATGTTGAATTTTTCTCTACAAGTGAAGAAGAAAATCTAGAAATAGTTTGTGTAGAGTTTGATGGTAGTTATCCCATGGAAATAATAGAAGGAGATCTATTATAACTTCAAAAGAAATTTGAAGATGGTTTATATGAATATATCAATGACCATTATTATATAGACTATAGCTATCTTTTGGATAACACTAAGAAGTTTTGTTCAGAGAGTTCTTTCGGATTCATCGCATAGGTTTTTTGATTTTCGACGTTTCGGACCAAACTAGTGTGGTCCATCATCAGGAATACAGATTATTAACAGGTGCTTAACACAAAATAACAGAGATACAGTAAAACTGGTTTTCTATTCAGTAACGAAATAAGCTGAAACTGTAAAATGCAACAGAAACAAGCTTGCTGGAATGATGACGACTTATCTCTGAGAAGAGATGTGACGACAACGCGCATTCGAAAGAAGAAGATTACAATGAGGCTCTGAAGGCCTTTTTACAACAAGCAAGAATGCCAAAAACCCTAGACATCCAAAAACCTAACCCTAGGAGATGAAGTGCCAAAATTCATGTGGGCCCCATTTGGGTAAGTTAGTACATCAACTTCCCGGGGTTATAACTTTTGCATACAATCTCCGTTTTAGGCGTGTGATAGCCCGTTGGAAAGGTATCGTCGAGGAGATTCATTTTGGGGGCTCAATCATGCCTTTGGCTATCATTGAGGAGATTGATACCGAACAACCTTCATTTAGGCCCTCAAAATGGCCTCAGAAGTTAAAACTGCTAAAAATAGTAAATTGTCAAAATTGTCAGAAAACTATTTTGAGCCAGTTGGAAAAGGTGGGTGGCCATCGATATCCATATGGATCAATCCTCCCTCCTTATGAATAAATGGTCTCCATTGCGTTGAGGTCCCCCATTAGATGAGAAAATTTCTGCTGAATTTGGCCCCGGGTGAGCCACTTACCTTGGTGCAGGAGCTGCCCTGCTTTGACGACTCGATAAAGCTAGATCCTTTGTTGTCGAGTGCCCTTGATCTGTCTGTCCACAATCTGATCATTGGATGTCTGTTATATGTAGTCGGGGTTGAGCTCTATTGGTTTCAGTTGTTCTGCTACTTCCAAGGTCTCCAATAATGGTGGGAAATAAGGGCAAAAGAGATCCACATTGAACACTGGGTGCAGGCCAAGGAAAGTAGGAATGTTGAGCTCAAAAGCGTTATCCCCCATGGCCTTGGTGATAGTGTACGGTCCATAACAGAGTGGGCGAAGCTTCCTATGGGTTCCTGTAAGACGTTCTTTCTGCAAGTGCAACCAAACTTTGTCGCCCACCTGAAACTTATGCGGCACCCGATGTTGATCATGGCGCTGCTTGTACTTGTCATTGGACTTCTGTAGGATATCTTAAACCTATTGGTAGATGTGCTGGATCTATTCAATGAACCGGGTGGCTTTGTAAGCTTTAGTTGGAGCAGGAGATGAGTTAGTCGAGGTTACCACAAGGGGAAGTGCAACATCTATGGGACCCAATGGTTGGAATCCCAACCCCACATGAAAGGGGCTGTGTCCGGTTGAGCTATGAAAGGCTCGGTTGTAGCTATGCTGGACATAGGGAAGGCTCTCATCCCATGTGCGAGGGTGCTTTGAATTATACATGCGAATGATATGCACAATCATTCGATTTACAACCTCGGTTTGGTCCTCTATCTGGGGATGGAAGGCCATGGATTTGGTGAGCTTGGTGTCCAGCAGTGACTAGAGGCTCGACCAGAATGTGCTGCAAAATCGACTATTCCGATCTGAGACAATGGTTTGTGGGATTCCAAAATGTACCCAGACTCATTCAAAGAAGAGCTTGGCAGTGGCCTCTGTTGTGATGCTCTTCTTGCAGTCAACCATAATCGCCATCATAGAAAAGTGATCAACAACCACAAAAACACAATCATTTCCCCACTTGGTGGATGGGAGGCCTGACATGTAGTCCATTGAGATGGATTCCCATGGCCTGTCAAGAGTAGGAAGAGGGGTGTACATGCCCTGTTTCTTAGTAGTCGGTTTGGAAATAGCGTAGACAATGCAGGACCTGATATACTTGCCGACCTCCTGTCGAAGTTTCGGCCAGTAGAAATGTTTCTGTAGCATCGCCAATGTCTTTTCGACGCCGAAGTGTCCTGCCACCTGACTGTAGTGGGCTTCCCAGATCAGCTTCACTCGCTCATTTGATGGAACACAGATATGGCCCAGACGACACAACAACCCATCCAGAAGATAGAAATTATCGACAACTACATTTGCACACAACATTTGGTAGGTGGTGGCGAAGTCAGGGTCTGTCTCATGGAGTTGGGGCCATCCAAATGTCTCATGGCCACAAGAGTCTAGCACCGTGGTGAGTGCCGTGACTGGCGGTCTGCTGAGGCAATCAATGACGCGATTGGTGCTTCCTATTTTATACTTGATGTTGAGGTGGAATTGCTGCAAGTATGTGGACCACTTTTGATGGCAATCATTCTGCAAGTTTCCCTATGTCTGCATGAACTGCAGTGGCTTATGATCAATGTGTATGACTGTTAATCCCAAGAATGTAATGTCTCCACTGGCGGCATGCTTGCACAATGGAGTACGTTTCTTTGTCGTAAATAGGGCACTTACGGACATTATCTGATAGTGTCTCACTATGATAGGCCACGTGGTGGCCATGCTGAGTGAGAACAGTGCCCACAACATAGTCTGAAGCATCTATCTCGATCTCAAAGGGATGTTGCAGGTCTGGTAATGAAAGTACTGGGGCTGAGCACAAGCGCTGCTTCAAATCATCTAATGCTTGTTGTTGGGACCGGCCCCACGCAAATTTCGCCTTACCATCACCCCTGTTTATTTGGCTGAGGGCCCATGCAATATGGGAGAAACCCAATACAAACTTGCGGTAGAAATTAGCAAGTCCCAAGAAGCTCCGAAGCTCAGTGAGTGTTGTTGGGGCTGGCCAGTCACAAATGACTTGGATCTTGGCTGGATCCACATGTACGACATGCTGATCAATGATATAGCCTAGGTAATGGACCCTGTCCATGCCTAAGGAGCATTTTTCCAGGTTGGCGTATAGCTTGTGCTGACACAAGGTGTGCAAAACCTGCTGAATATGCTGCAAATGTTCGGCCCAAGTCTTGTCGTAAATTAGAATGTCATCCAGATACACCACTACAAAAGTATCGGTGAATGGTTGCAGGATATCGTCCATCATCTTCATGAAAGTGGCTGGAGCATTTGTCAAACCAAAGGGCATGACCAACCATTTAAAAAGTCCTTCCTTTGACTTGAAGGCAATCTTCCATACATCTGTTTGTTCTATCGGGACTTGGTGGTAGCCAGACTTGAGATCAATCTTATTGAAGTATTTGGCCCCCGTGAGTTGATCAAGGAGGTCATCGATTCGGGAAATCAGGTACCGATTTCTGACAGTGATTTTATTCAGAGCCCGGTAATCAATACAGAGTCACCAGGTTCCATCTTTCTTCTATACCGTCACAATTGGGCTCCCATAAGGTGATGAACTGGGGTAGATGTGCCCCTTGTGGAGCTGTTCTTGGATCTGTCACTTGATATCCTCATTCTCTAACAAAGAGTGACGATAAATTGGCCCATTGGGCAGCGGTGCGTCGGGGGTTAGATCGATGGGGTGCTTGACCTGGCAGTGCAGAGGTACCCCTATAGGTGAGGAGAAGATATCCGAGTATTCCTCCATGACCTTATCTACTTGCTTCTGCTGTGTGGAGATGTCGGCTGCAGAGACCCTGGATGTGGTTGCGATCTTTCGCTTATTCTGAGAGAATCACAAAGAAGATAAAAGTCCCCATCTAAGAGATAACCTTCCTGCATTGCTTAGCAGAGATCATGGGAATAACACTAGGGGGGACTGCCTCGGGTATCTTGTACAATTTCCTATTCAAAGTAATAATAACACTACAAGGCCTAGACTCATATACAACATGACGTTTCCATAAATAAGGTTGGCCCAAAAGAACATCACAAACTTCGAGAGGAGCAACATCACACAATACCTCATCTTTGAAGGGCTTGATGCCGTACGACAGTCGACACTGTTGGCTCACGTGGAGATCGCTTCCTTAGCGGAGCCATCCAATGGTGTAGGGTTGTGGGTGCGACATTGTTGGCAGGGTTAGCTTCTTGATGACCTCTGATGAGATGGGGTTCTTCTAGCTACCGCTATCAACGATGAAGTGCAGCGGGTTGCCTTTTACCCACATCTGTGAATGGAAGAGGTGCTTTCCTTCTTCTGGCTCGTCTGGTTCACCAGGTTGGAGCTTGGTGGTAGCAACGGTGGCACTGGGTTCCATGTCAATGATCCGTCTTCCCCTTTCTGGTTTTGTCTCGGAGTCAGAATCTGCATCTGATTCAGAGGCTTTCACTTTGGCCACCAACAACTACTTTGAGTGGTAGTCAGCAGTGTTATGCCAAGGGCTCTTATGGAAGTCGCACCACTTCTCGGTATCTTTCTTTGATTTTCTGGTGTCCTTCTTTGCTTGTGGATTGTATTGGTTGTCCTAATACTGTCCATCTTTGCTCTGTCATTTGTTCGGTGGGTTGGGGCCGTCCTTTCCTGGCTTTTGTTGTGAGGGGTTCCTAGGCCCAAATTGCCACGTCTTTTGTTTGAGCTTCTGCTCTATTTTGACGACATATCGGTAGGCTGTGCACAAGGATGAGATGTCTAGAAATTTCATTTCAGTATGGATGTATCTATGCAGAGCACCACGATACTTGAGCACTAGATGTAGCTCTGAATCTTTGATACCCAACTTGGTGCGCAAGGTATGGAAGATATTTGTGAAATCTAGCACTGCTTGGTCTCTTTCTTGCCGCAGTGTGGTCCATTTGGTATACAGGTTGTCATAACTTCCAATAGGGTAGTATTGTTCCTTAATAGCATCCCTGAAGGATTCCCAGGTGGCGGTGACTAAAAATAATGAGGTTTCCTTTGTTTCCTTTTGCTCATAGAATGTTTTGCACCAATCTTTGACATGGGGAGCAACTTTGAGGAGCGCAAAAGTAATATTTTCTATATTAAAAAATTTATGAACAGAAAAATACCCTTCTAGTAGATTCAACCAGCTGTCTACAACATCTGCATCTATATGACCTTCAAATATAGGAATATCAAAGTTTATTTGTACCTTGAAGGGGGCGACGCTTCTATTCGAAGAAGATGCGTCGCTTGTTGGTAGTTGCTGAAGGATTTGTGCGAAACTATCCATCATCTCGTTCCTCTGTTGCGTGAGGGCTTCCTCAATCAACAGTTTGAAATGATCTCCTGTCCTGTTATCTTTCTTTTCTCCTTCCACGAGAGGTCGCTTGGGCGTGTGAGAGCCTCTGTCCTCAAGAGAAACAAGCTCGAGACCCAACTCTTTGTATTCCGACCTCGTTGGGGACATGCATTAAGACGACACGGAGCATACCGCTCTGATACCACTAATCCAGGTTTTATGAGAAGAAAAAAATGAATACAGATTATTAAGAAGTGCTTAACACAAAATAATAGAGATACGGTAAAACTAGTTTTCTATTCAGTAACGAAATAAGCTGAAACTGTAAAATGTAGTGGAAACAAGCTTGCTGGAATGGTGGCGGCTTATGTATGAGAAGAGATGTGACGGCAATGCGCATTCGTAAGAAGAAGATTACAATGAGGCTCTGAAGGCCTTTTTACAATAAGAAAGAATGCCAAAAGCCCTAGACATCCAAAAACCTAACCCTAGGAGATGAAGCGCCAAAAGTCATTTGGGCCCCGTTTGGGTAAGTTAGTACATCAACTTCCCGGGATCGTAACTTTTGCATACGATCTCCGTTTTAGGCGTGTGATAGCCTGTTGGAAAGGTATCATTGAGGAGATTCATTTTGGGGGCTCAATCATTCTTTTGGCTATCTTTGAGGAGATTTATAACAAAAAACCTTCATTTAGGCCCTCAAAATGGCCCCGGAAGTTAAAACTGCTAAAAATAGTAAATTGCCAAAATTGTCAGAAAACTGTTTTGAGCTAGTTGGAAAATGTGGGTGGCCACCGATATCCATCTAGATCAATCCTCCCTCCTTGGGAAGCAATGGTCTCCATTGCATTGAGGTCCCCCATTAGATGAGGAAATTTCTGGTGAATTTGGCCTCGGGTGAGCCACTTGCCTTGGTGCAGGAGCTGTCCTGCTTTGATGACTTGATAAAGATGGATCCTTTGTTGTCAAGTGCCCTTGATCTGTCTGTCAACAATATGATCATTGGATGCCTGTTGTATGCAGTCGAGGTTGAGCTCTGTTGGTTTCAGTTGTTCTGCTACTTCCGAGGTGTCCAATAATGGTGGGAAATAAGGGCGAAGGAGATCCACGTTGAACACTGGGTGCAGGCCAAGGAAAGTAGGAATGTTGAGCTCAAAATCATTATCCCCCACGGCCTTGGTGATAGTGTACAGTCCATAACAGAGTGGACAAAGCTTCCTATGGGGTCATGTAAAGCATTCTTTCTGCAAGTGCAACCAAACTTTGTCGCCCACCTGAAACTTATGCGACACCTAATGTTGATCATGGCGTTGTTTGTACTTTTCATTGGACTTCTGTAGGATATCCTGAACCCGTTGGTGGATGTGCTGGATCTGCTCAATGAACCAGGTGGCTTTGTTAGCTTCAGTTGGAGCAGGAGATGAGTCAGTCGAGGTGACCGCAAGGGGAAGTGCAACATCTATGGGACCCAATGGTTGGAATCCCAACCCCACTTGAAAGGGGCTGTGGCCGGTTGAGCTATGAAAGGCTTGGTTGTAGCTATGCTGGACATAGAGAAGGCTCTCATCCCACGTGCGAGGGTGCTTTGAATTATACATGCGAATGATATGCACAATCATTCGATTTACAACCTCGGTTTGGCCATCTGTCTGGGGTTGGAAGGCCATGGATTTGGTAAGCTTGGTGTCCAACAGTGACCAGATGCTCGACCATAATGTGCTGAGAAATCGACTATCCCGATTTGAGACAATGGTTTGTGGGATTCCAAAATGTACCCAGACTCGTTCAAAGAAGAGCTTGGCAATGGCCTTTGCTGTACTGCTCTTCTTGCAGGCAACCATAATCACCATCTAAGAAAAGCGATCAACAACCAAAAAAACACAATCATTTCCCCGCTTAGTGGATGGGATGCCCGACATGTAGTCCATTAAGATGGATTCCCATGGCCTGTCAGGAGTGGGAAGAGGGGTGTACAAGCCCTGTTTCTTAGTAGCCGATTTGGCAATAGCGCAGGCAGTGCAGGACCTGATATACTTGCCGACCTTCTGTCGATGTTTCGACCAGTAGAAATGTTTCTGTAGCATCGCCACTGTCTTTTCGATGTCGAAGTGTCCTGCCACCTGACTGTAGTGGGCTTCCCAGATCAGCTTCACTCGCTCACTTGATGGAACACAGATATGGCCCAGACGACACAACAACCCATCCTAAAGATGGAAATTATCGACAACTGCATTTGCACCCAATATTTGGTAGGTGGTGGCAAAGTCAGGGTTTGTCTCATAGAGTTGGGGCCATCCAGATGTCTCATGGTCGCAAGATTCTAGCACCGTAGTGAGTGCCACGACTAACGTTCTGCTGAGGCAATTAGCGACGCGATTGGTGCTTCCTGTTTTATACTTGATGTTGAGGTGGAATTGCTGCAAGTATCTGGACCACTTTTGATGGCGGTCATTCTGCAATTTTCCCTATGTCTGCATGAACTGCAGTGGCTTAGGATCAGTGTGGATGACTGTCTCCTTCCCAAGAATGTAATGTCTCCACTGGTGGCATGCTTGCACAATGGAGTAGATTTCTTTGTCGTAAGTAGGGTACTTACGGAAAGTATCTAACAATGTCAAACTTTGATAGGCCGTGGGGTGGCCATGCTGAGTGAGAACGGTGCCCACAACATAGTCTGAAGCATCTGTCTCAATCTCAAAGGGATGCTACAGGTTTGGTAGTGAAAGTACTGTGGCCGAGCGCAAGCACTGCTTCAAATCATCGAACGCTTGTTGTTGGGACCGAACCCGCGAAAATTTCGCCTTACCATCACCCCTGTTTATTTGGCTGAGGGCCCATGCAATATGGGAGAAACCCAACACAAACTTGCAGTAGAAATTCGCAAGTCCCAAGAAGCTCCGAAGCTCAGTGAGTGTTGTTGGGGCTGGCCAGTCACGGATGACTTGGATCTTGGCTGGATCCACATGTACGCCATGCCGATCAATGATGTAGCCCAGGTAATGGACCCTGTCCATGTCGAAGGATCATTTTTCCAGGTTGACATATAACTTGTACTGCCATAGGGTGTGCAGAACCTACTGAATATGTTGCAAGTGTTCGACCCAAGTCTTGCTGTTAATTAGAATGTCATCCAGATACACCACTATAAAAGTATTGGTGAGTGGTCCCAGGATATCATCCATAATCCTCATGAAAGTGGCTGGAGCATTTGTCAAACCAAAGGGCATGACCAACCATTCAAAAAGTCATTCCTTTGACTTGAAGGCAGTCTTCCATACATCTGTCTGTTCTATCAGGACCTGGTGGTAGCCTATGGCTATCATTGAGGATATTGATACCGAAAAACCTTCATTTAGGCCCTCAAAATGGCCCCGGAAGTTAAAACTGCTAAAAATAGTAAATTGCCAAAATTGTCAGAAAACTGTTTTGAGCCAGTTGGAAAAGGTGGGTGGCAACTGATATCCATATGGATCAATCCTCTATCCTTAGGAAACAATGGTCTCCATTGCGTTGAGGTCCCCCATTAGATGAGGTAATTTCTGCTGAATTTGGCCCCGGGTGAGCCACTTGCCTTGGTGCAGGAGCTGCCCTGCTTTGACGACTTGATAAAGCTGGATCCTTTGTTGTCGAGTGCCCTTGATCTGTCTGTCCACAATCTGATCATTGGATGCCTATTGTATGCAGTCGGGGTTGAGCTTTGTTGGTGTTAGGTTTTCTGCTACTTCCGAGGTGTCCAACAATGGTGGGATATAAGGGCGAAGGAGATCAACGTTGAACACTGGGTGCAGGCCAAGGAAAGTAGGAATGTTGAGCTCAAAAGAATTATCCCCCATGACCTTGGTTATAGTGTACGGTCCATAACAGAGTGGGAGAAGCTTCCTATGGGGTCCTGTAAGGCGTTATTTCTGCAAGTGCAACCAAACTTTGTCGCCCACCTGAAACTTATGCGGCACCCGATGTTGATCATGGCGCTGTTTGTACTTGTCATTGGACTTATGTAGGATATCCTGAACCTATTGGTAGATGTGTTGCATCCGCTCAATGAACCGGGTGGCTTTGTCAGCTTCAGTTGGAGCAGGAGATGAGTCAGTCGAGGTGACCGCAAAGAGAAGTGCAACATCTATGGGACCCAATGGTTGGAATCCCAATCCCACTTGAAAGGGGTTGCGACCGGTTGAGCTATGCAAGGCTCGGTTGTAGCTATGCTGGACATAGGGAAGGCTCTCATCCCACGTGCGAGGGTTCTTTGAATTATACATGTGAAGGATATGCACAATCATTCGATTTAAAACCTCGGTTTGGCCATCTGTCTGGGGGTGGAAGGCCGTGGATTTGGTGAGCTTGGTGTCCAGCAGTGACTAGAGGCTCGACCATAATGTGCTGAGAAATCGACTGTCCTGATCTGAGACAATGGTTTGTGGGATTCCAAAATGTACCCAGATTCGTTCAAAGAAGAGTTTGGCAATGGCCTCTGCTGTGATGGTCTTCTTGCAGGCAACCAGAATCGCCATCTTAGAAAAATGATCAACAACCACAAAAACACAATCATTTCCCCGCTTGGTGGATGGGAGGTCCGACATGTAGTCCATTGAGATGGATTTCCATGGCCTGTCATGAGTAGGAAGAGTGGTGTACATGCCCTATTTCTTAGTGATCGGTTTGGCAATAGCGCATGTAGTGCAGGACCTGATATACTTGCCGACCTTCTGTCGACGTTTTGACCAGTAGAAATGTTTTTGTAGCATCGCCATTGTCTTTTCGACACTGAAGTGTCCTGCCACCCAACTGTAGTGGGCTTCCCATAGAGTTGGGGCCATCCAGATGTCTCATGGCTGCAAGAGTCTAGCACCGTGTGATTGCCACGACTGGCGGTCTGATGAGGCAATCATCGACGTGATTGGTGCTTCTTGTTTTATACTCGACGTTGTGGTGGAATTGCTGCAAGTATGTGGACCACTTTTGATGGCAGTCATTCTACAATTTTCCCTGTGTCTGCATGAACTGTAGTGGCTTATGATAAGTGTGGATGACTGTCTCCTTCCCAAGAATGTATTGTCTCCACTGGCGGCATGCTTGCACAATGGAGTATATATCTTTGTCGTAAGTAGGGTACTTACGGAAAGTATCTGACAGTGTCTCACTATGATAGGCCATGGGGTGGCCGTGCTGAGTGAGAACGATGCCCACAACATAGTCTGAAGCATCTGTCTCGATCTGAAAGGGATGCTGTAGGTCTGGTAGTGAAAGTACTGGGGCTGAGCACAAGCACTGCTTCATATCATCGAATGCTTGTTGTTGGGACCGACCCCACTTAAATTTCGCCTTACCACCACCCTTGTTTATTTGGTTGAGGGCCCATGCAATATGGGAAAAACGCAACACAAACCTATTGTAGAAATTAGCAAGTCCCAAGAAGCTCCGAAGCTCAGTGAGTGTTTTTGGGGTTGGCTAGTCACAGATGACTTGGATATTGGATGGATCCACATGTACGCCATGTTGATCAATGATGTAGCCCAGGTAATGGACCCTGTCCATGCCGAAGGAGCATTTTTCCAGGTTGGCGTATAGCTTGTGTTGCTGCAGGGTGTGCAGAACCTGCTGAATATGCTGCAACTGTTCGGCCCAAGTCTTGTTGTAAATTAGAATGTCATCCAGATACACCACTATAAAAGTATTGGTGAATGGTTGCAGGATATCGTCCATCATCCTCATGAAAGTGGCTGGAGCATTTGTCAAACCAAAGGGCATGACCAACCATTCAAAAAGTCCTTCCTTTGACTTGAAGGTAGTCTTCCATACATCTGTCTGTTCTATCGGGACCTGGTGGTAGCCAGACTTCAGATCAATTTTATTGAAGTGTTTGGCTCCCGTGAGTTGATCAAGGAGGTCATCGATTCGGGGAATCAGGTATCGGTTTCTGATGATTTTATTCAGAGTTTGGTAATCAATACAGAGTCACCAGGTTCCATATTTCTTCTGTAACAACACGATTGGGCTCCCGCAAGGTGATGAACTGGGGTGAATGTGCCCCTTGTGGAGCAGTTCTTGGATCTGTCGCTTGATCTCCTCATTCTTTAACAAAGAGTGACGATAAACTGGCCCATTGGGTAGTGGTGCGCTTGGGTCAGATCGATGGGGTGCTTGACCTGGCAATGCAGAGGTAGCCCTGTAGGTGAGGAGAAGATACAAACTTCTCCGTCTGAGAGATGACCTTCCTGCATTGCTTAGCAGAGATCAAGGAAATAGCACTAGGTGGGAATGCCTCAGGTATCCTGTACAATTTCCTGTTCAAAGTAATAATAACACTACGAGGCCTAGACTCATATAAAACATGACGTTTCCATAAATAAGGTTGGCCCAAACGAACATCACAAACTTCGAGAGGAGCAACACCACACAATACCTCGTCTTTGAAGGGCTTGATGTCGTACGATAGTCGACACTATTGGCTCATGCGAAGATCGCTTCCTTGGTGGAACCATCCAATGGTGTAGGGTTGTGGGTGTGGCGTTGTTGGCAGGTCCTACCGCTTGACGACCTCTGATGAGATGAGGTTCTTCTAGCTACCCATATCAACGATGAAGTGCAGCAGGGTGCCTTTTACCCACATCTGTGAATGGAAGAGGCGCTCTCCTTCTTCTGGCTCATCTGGTTCACCAGGCTGGAGCTTGGTGGTACCAACAGTGGCACTGGGTTCCACGTCAATGATCTGTCTTCCCCTTTCTGGTTCTATCTCGGAGGCAGAAGCCGCATCTGATTCAGAGGCTTTCACTTCGGCCACCAGCGACTGCTTTGAGCGGCAATCAACAGTGTTATGCCAAGGGCTCTTATGGAAGTCGCACCACTTCCCGGTATATTTCTTTGTCTTTCTGGTGTCCTTCTTTGCTTGCGGCTTGTACTGGTTGTCCTGATACTATCCATCTTTTCTCTGTCCTTTGTTCGGTGGGTTGGGGCCGCGATTTCCTGGCTTTTGTTGTGAGGGGTTCCCAGGCCCAAATTGCCGCGTCTTTTGTTTGAGCTTCTGCTCGATTTTGACGGCATATCGGTAGGCCGCGCCCAAGGATGAGATGTCCAGAAATTCCATTTTGGTCTGGATGTATCTATGCAGAGCACCACAATACTTGAGCACCAGATGTTGCTCTGAATCTTTGATACCCAACTTGGTGCGCAAGGTATGGAATATATTTGTGAAATCTGGCACTGCTTGGCCTCTTTCTTGCCGCAGTGTGGTCCATTTGGTATACAGGTCATCATAACTTCCGACAGGGTAGTATTGTTCCTTAATAGCATCCCTGAAGGATTCCTAGGTGGCTGTGACTGAAAATAATGAGGTTTCCTTTGTTTCCTTTTGCTCACAGAAAGTTTTCCACTGATCTTTGATATGGGGAACAACTTTGAGGAGCACAAAAGTAATCTTTTCTCTATTCGAAAATTTATGAACATAAAAATACCCTTCTAGTAGATTCAACCACCTGTCTACAACATCTACATCTATATGACTTTCAAATATAGGAATATCAAAGTTTATTTGTACCTTGAAGGGTCGACGCTTCTGTTCGAAGAAGATGCATCGCCTATTGGTAGTCGCTGAAGGATTTGTGCGAAACTATCCATCATCTCATTCCTTTGTTGCATGATGGCTTCCTCAATCAACAGTTTGAAATGATCTCCTGTCTCGTCATCTTTCTTTTCTCCTGCCATGGGAGGATGCTTGGGCATGTGAGAGCTTCTGTCCTCAAGAGAAACAAGCTCGAGACCCAACTCTTTTTACTCCGACCTCGTTGGGGATATGCATTAAGACGACAAGGAGTAGACCGCTCTGATACCATTGATCCAGATTTTATGAGTAGAATGAAATGAATAAAGATTATGGACAGGTGCTTAACACAAAATAACAGAGATACAATAAAACTAGTTTTCTATTCAGTAACGAAATAAGTTGAAACTATAAAATGCAGCGGAAACAAGCTTGCTGGAATGGTGGCAGCTTATATCTGAGAAGAGATGTGACGGCAGCACGCATTCGCAAGAAGAAGATTACAATGAGGCTCTAAAGGCCTTTTTACAATAAGAAAGAATGCCCAAAACCCTAGACATCCAAAAACCTAACTCTAGGTGATGAAGCACCAAAAGTCACGTGGGCCCCGTTTGGGTAAGTTAGTACATCAACTTCCCAGGGTTTTAACTTTTGCATGCGATCTCCGTTTTAGGCATGTGATAGCCCATTGGAAAGGTATCGTCGAGGATATTCATTTTGGGGGATTAATCATGCCTTCAAATATCATTGAGGAGATTGATACCGAAAAACCTTCATTTAGGCCCTCAAAATGGACCCATAAGTTAAAACTGCTAGAAATAGTAAATTGTCAAAATTGTCAGAAAACTGTTTTGAGCCAGTTGGAAAAGGTGGGTGGCCACCGATATCCATCTGGATCAATCCTCCCTCCTTAGGAAGCAATGGTCTCCATTGCATTGAGGCCCCCATTAGATGAGGAAATTTTTGCTGAATTTGGCCCCGGGTGAGCCACTTGCCTTGGTGGAGGAGTTGCCCTGCTTTGACGACTTGATAAAGCTGGATCCTTTGCTGTCGAGTGCCCTTGATCTGTCTGTCCACAATCTGATCATTAGATGCCTGTTGTGTGTAGTCGGGGTTGAGCTCTGTTGGTGTCAGTTGTTCTGCTACTTCTGAGGTGTCCAATAACGGTGGGAAATAAGGGCGAAGGAGATCCACGTTGAACACTGGGTGCAGGCCAGGGAAAGTAGGAATGTTGAGCTCAAAAGCATTATCCCCCATGGCCTTGGTGATAGTGTACGGTCCATAACAGAGTGGGCGAAGCTTCCTATGGGGTCCTGTAAGGCGTTCTTTCTGCAAGTGCAACCAAACTTTGTCGCCCACCTGAAACTTATGCAGCACACGATGTTGATAATGGCGTTGTTTGTACTTGTCATTGGACTTCTGTAGGATATCCTGAACCTGTTGGCGGATGTGCTGGATCCGCTCAATGAATCAGGTGGCTTTGTCAGCTTCAGTTGGAGCAGGAGATGAGTCAGTCGAGGTGACCGCAAGGGGAAGTGCAACATCTATGGGACCCAATGGTTGGAATCCCAACCCCACTGGATAGGGGCTGTGGCCGGTTGAGCTATGTAAGGCTTGGTTGTAGCTATGATGGACATAGGGAAGTCTCTCATCCCTTGTGCGAGGGTGCTTTGAGTTATACATGCGAAGGATATGCACAATTATGCGATTTACAACCTCGGTTTGGCCATCTGTCTGGGGTTGGAAGGCCGTGGATTTGGTGAGCTTGGTGTCCAGCAGTGACCAGAGGCTTGACCAGAATGTGCTGAGAAATCAACTATCCTGATCTGAGACAATGGTTTGTGGGATTCCAAAATATACTCAGACTCGTTCAAAGAAGAGCTTGGCAGTGGCCTCTGCTGTGATGCTCTTCTTGCAGGCAATCAGAATCGCCATCTTAGAAAAGTGATCAACAACCTCAAAAATACAATCATTTCCTCGCTTGGTGGATGGGAGGACCGAAATGTAGTGCATTGAGATGGATTCCCATGGCCTGTCAGGAGTAGGAAGAGGGGAGTACATGCCCTGTTTCTTAGTGGTTGGTTTGGCAATAGTGCAGACAGTGCAAGACCTAATTAACTTGTCGACCTCCTGTCGAATTTTCAGCCAGTAGAAATGTTTCTGTAGCATCGCCACTGTCTTTTCGACGCCGAAGTGTCCTGCCACCCGACTGTAGTGGGCTTCCCAGATCCATTTCGCTCGCTCACTTGATGGAACACAGATATGGCCTAGACGACACAACAACCCATCCTGAAGATGGAAATTATTGACAACTGCATTTGCACTCAACATTTGGTAGGCGGTGGCGAAGTCAGGGTTTATCTCATAGACTTGGGGCCATCCAGATGTCTCATTGCAGCAAGAGTCTAGCACCGTGGTGAGTGCTGCGACTGGCGGTCTGCTGAGGCAATCAATGACGTGATTGGTGCTTCCTGTTTTATACTTGATGTTGAGGTGGAATTGCTGCAAGTATTTGGACCACTTTTGATGGCGATCATTTTGCAATTTTCCTTGTGTCTGCATGAACTGCAGTGGCTTATGATAAGTGTGGAGGACTGTCTCCTTCCCAAGAATGTAATGTCTCCACTGGCAGCATGCTTTCACAATGGAGTACATTTCTTTGTCGTAAGTAGGGTACTTATGGACAATATCTGACAGTGTCTCACTACGATAGGCCATGGGGTGGCCGTGCTGAGTGAGAACGATGCCCACAACATAGTCTGAAGCATCTGTCTCGATCCGAAAGGGACGCTGTAGGTCTGGTAGTGAAAGTACTGGGGCTGAGCACAAGCGCTGCTTCAAATCATCGAATACTTATTGTTGGCACTGACCCCACGCAAATTTCACCTTACCACCACCCCTGCTTATTTGGTTGAGGGACTATGCAATATGGGAGAAACCCAACACAAACCTGCGGTAGAAATTAACAAGTCCCAAGAAGCTCCGAAGCTCAGTGACTGTTGTTGGGGATGGCCAGTCACGGATGACTTGGAGCTTGGTTGGATCCACATGTACGCCATGTAGATCAATGATGTAGCCGAGGTAATGGACCCTGTTCATGCCGAAGGAGCATTTTTCCAGGTTGGCGTATAGCTTGTGCTGCCGTAGGGTGTGTAGAACCTGCTGAATATGCTGCAAGTGTCCATCCCAAGTCTTGCTGTAAATTAGAATGTCATCCAGATACACCACTACAAAAGTATTGGTGAATGGTCGCATGATATCGTCCATCATCCTCATGAAAGTGGCTGGAACATTTGTCAAACCAAAGGACATGACCAACCATTCAGTCTTTCCTTTGACTTGAAGGCAGTATTCCATACATTTGTCTGTTCTATCGGGACCTGGTGGTAGCCAGACTTCAGATCAATCTTACTGAAGTATTTGGATCTATCACTTGATCTCCTCATTCTCTAACAAAGAGCGACGATAAACTAGCCCATTGGGCATCGGTGCACCAGGGGTCAGATAGATGGGGTGCTTTACCTGGCAGTGCAGAGGTACCCCTGTAGGTGAGGATAAGATATCCGAGTATTCCTCCACGACCTTATCTACTTGCTTCTGCTGTGTGGAGAAGTCGGCCGCAGAGACCCTGGATGTGGCTGCGATCTTTCTCTTATTTTGATAGCAAATCACGAAGAGGACAAACTTCCCCGTCTAAGAGATGACCTTCCTGCATTGCTTAGCAGAGATCAAGGAAATAACACTAGGTGGGATTGCCTCAGGTATCTTGTACAATTTCCTGTTCAAAGTAATAATAACACTACGAGGCCTAGACTCATATACAACATGACGTTTCCATAAATAAGGTTGGCTCAAAAGAACATCACAAACTTCGAGAGGATCAACATCACACAATACCTCGTCTTTGAAGGGCTTGATGCCGCACGACAGTCGACGTTGTTGGCTCACGCGGAGATCGCTTCCTTGGTGGAGCCATCTAATGGTGTAGTGTTGTGGGTGCGACATTGTTGGTAGGGCCAACCGCTTGATGACCTTTGTTGAGATGAGGCTCTTTTGGCTACCGCTATCAATGATGAAGTGTAGAGGGATGCCTTTTACCCACATCTGTGAATGGAAGAGGCGCTCAACTTTTTCTGGCTCGTCTGGTTCACCAGTCTGGAGCTTGGTATTAGCAACGGTGGCACTGGGTTCCACGTCAATGATCCGTTTTCCCCTTTTTGGTTCTATCTTGGAGTCGGAATCCACACCTGATTCAGAGGATTTCACTTTGGCCACCAGCGACTGCTTTGAGCGACAGTCAACAGTGTTATGCCAAGGGCTCTTATGGAAGTTGCACCACTTGCCGATATCTTTCTTTGTCGTTCCGGTGTCCTTCTTTGCTTGCGGCTTGTACTAGTTGTCTTGATATTGTCCATCTTTTCTTTGTCTTTTCTTTGGTGGGTTGGGGCTGCCCTTTCCTGGCTTTTGTTGTGAGGGGTTCCTAGGCCCAAATTGCCGCGTCTTTTGTTTGAGCTTTTGCTCGATTTTGACGGTATATCGGTAGGACGCGCCCAAGGATGAGATGTCCTGAAATTCCATTTCGGTCTGGATGTATCTATGTAGAGCACCGCGATACTTGAGCACTAGATGTTGCTATGAATCTTTGATAGCCAACTTGGTGTGCAAGGTATGGAAGATATTTGTGAAATTTGGCACTGCTTGGTCTCTTTCTTAATGCAGTGTGGTCCATTTGGTATATAGGTTGTCATAACTTTCGACAGGGTAGTATTGTTCCTTAATAGCATCCCTGAAGGATTCCCAGGTGGCCGTGACTGAAAATAATTAGGTTTCCTCTGTTTCCTTTTGCTCACAGGAAGTTTCCCGCCAATCTTTAAAATGCAACGGAAACAAGCTTGTTGGAATGGTGGCGGCTTATCTCTGAGAAGAGATGTGACGACAATGTGTATTCGCAAGAAGAAGATTACAATGAGGCTCTGAAGGCATTTTTACAATAAGAAAGAATTCCAAAAACCCTAGACATTCAAAAAATATAACCCTAGGAGATGAAGTGCCAAAAGTCATGTGGGCCCCGTTAGGGTAAGTTAGTACATCAACTTTCTAGGGTCGTAGGTTTTGCATACGATCTCTATTTTAGGCGTGTGATAGCTCGTTGGAAATGTATCATCGTCGAGATTCATTTTGGGAGCTCAATCATGCCTACGACTATCATTGAAGAGATTGATACCGAAAAACCTTCATTTAGGCCCTCAAAATGGCCCCGGAAGTTAAAACTGCTAAAAATAGTAAATTGCCAAAATTGTCAGAAAACTATTTTGAGCCAGTTGAAAAAGGTGGGTGGCCACTGATATCCATCTGGATCAATCCTCCCTCCTTAGGAAGCAACGGTCTCCATTGCGTTGAGGTCCCCCATTAGATAAGGAATTTTCTACTGAATTTGGCCCCGGGTGAGCCACTTGCCTTGGTGCAGGAGTTGCCCTGCTTTGACGACTCGATAAAGCTGGATCCATTGTTGTCGAGTGCCTTTGATCTGTCTGTCCACAATCTGATCATTGGATGCCTGTTGTATGTAGTTGGGGTTGAGCTCTGTTGGTGTCAATTGTTCTGCTACTTCCGAGGTGTCCAATAATGGTGGGAAATAAGGGCGAAGGAGATCCACGTTGAACACTGGGTGTAGGCCAAGGAAAGTAGGAATGTTGAGCTCAAAAGGATTATCCCCCACGACCTTGGTGATAGTGTACGGTCCATAATAGAGTGGGCGAAGCTTCCTATGGGTTCCTGTAAGGCATTCTTTCTGCAAGTCCAACCAAACTTTGATGCCCACCTGAAACTTATGTGGCACCCGATTTTGATCATGGAGCTATTTGTACTTGTCATTCGAATTTTGTAGGATATCCTGAACCCGTTGGTGGAAAAGCTGGATCCACTCAATGAATCGGGTGGCTTTGTCAGCTTCAGTTGGAGCAGGAGATGAGTTAGTGGAGGTGACTGCAAGGGGAAGTACAACATCTATGGGACCCAATGGTTGGAATCCCAACCCCACTTGAAAGGGGCTGTGGCTGGTTGAGCTATGCAAGGCTCGGTTGTAGCTATGCTGGACATAGGGAAGGCTCTCATGCCATGTGCGAGGGTGCTTTGAATTATACATGCGAATGATATGCACAATCATTCGATTTACAACCTCGGTTTGGCCATATGTCTGGGGGTGGAAGGCCGTGGATTTGGTGAGCGTGGTGTCCAGCAGTGACCAGAGGCTCGACCATAATGTGCTGAGAAATCAACTATCCCGATCTAAGACAATGGTTTGTGGGATTCCAAAATGTACCCAGACTCGTTCAAGGAAGAGCATGGCAATGGTCTCTGCTGTGATGCTCTTCTTGCAGGCAACCATAATCGCCATCTTAGAAAAGTGATCAACAACCACAAAAACACAATCATTTCCCTGCTTGGTGGATGGGAGGCTCGACATGTAGTCCATTGAGATGGATTCCCATGGCCTGTCAGGAGTAGGAAGAGGGGTGTACAGGCCCTATTTCTTAGTGGTCGGTTTGGCAATAGCGCAGGCAGTGTAGGACATGATATACTTGCCGACCTTCTGTCGAAGTTTCGACCAATAGAAATGTTTCTATATCATCACCACTGTCTTTTCGACGTCGAAGTGTCCTGCCACCCGACTGTAGTGGGCTTCCCAGATTAGATTCGCTCGCTCAATTGATGGAACACAGATATGGCCTCGACGACACAACAACCCATCCTAAAGATGGAAATTATCAAAGGTTGCATTTGTACCCAACATTTCGTAGGTGGTGGCGAATTCAGGGTCTCTCTCATAGAGTTGGGGCCATCTAGATGTCTCATGGATGCAAGAGTCTAGCACCGTGGTGAGTTCCACGACTGGCGGTCCGCTGAGGCACTCAACGACGTGATTGGTGCTTCCTTTTTTATACTTGATGTTGAGGTGGAATTGCTGCAAGTATGTGGACCACTTTTGATGGCGGCCATTCTGCAATTTTCCCTGTGTTTGCATGAAATGCAGTGGCTTATGATTAGTGTGGATGACTGTCTCCTTCCCAAGAATGTAATGTCTCCACTGGCGGCATGCTTGCACATTGGAGTACATTTCTGTGTCGTAAGTAGGGTACTTACGGACAGTATCTGACAATGTCTCACTATGATAGGCCACAGGGTGGCTGTGCTGAGTGAGAATGGCCCATAGCATAGTCTGAAGCATCTGTCTCGATCTCAAAGGGATGCTGCAGGTCTGGTAGTGAAAGTATTGGGGCTGAGCACAAACGTTGCTTCAAATCATTGAGCGCTTGTTGTTAGGACCGACCCCACGCAAATTTTGACTTACCACCACCCCTGTTTATTTGGCTGAGGGTCCATGCAATATGGGAGAAACCCAACACAAACCTGTAGTAGAAATTAACAAGTCCCAAGAAGTTCCGAAGCTCAGTGAGTGTTGTTGGGGGCTGGCCAGTCACGGATGACTTGGATATTGGATGGATCCACATGTACGCCATGCTGATCAATGATGTAGCCCAGGTAATGGAATCTATCCATGCCGAAGGAGCAGTTTTCCAGGTGGCGTATAGCTTGTGCTGCCGTACGGTTTGCAGAACCTGCTGAATATGCTGCAAGTGTTCGGACCAAGGCTTGCTGTAAATTAGAATGTCATCCAGATACACCACTAGAAAAGTATTGGTGAATGGTCGCAGGATATCATCCATCATCCTCGTGAAAGTGGCTGGAGCATTTGTCAAACCAAAGGGCATGACCAACCATTCAAAAAGTCCTTCCTTTGACTTGAAGGCAGTCTTCCATACATCTGTCTGTTCTATCGGGACCTGGTGGTAGCCAGACTTCAGATCAATCTTACTGAAGTATTTGGCCGCCCTGAGTTGATCAAGGAGGTCATCGATTAGGGGAATCGGGTACCGGTTTCTGACAGTGATTTTATTCAGAGCCAGGTAATCAATACATAGTCGCCAGGTTCCATCTTTCTTCTGTACTAGCACGATTGGGCTCCCGCAAGGTGATGAACTGGGGCGGATGTGCCCCTTGTGGAGCATTTCTTGGATCTGTTGCTTGATCTCCTCATTCTATAACAAAGAGAGACGATAAACTGGTCCATTGGGATGTGGTGCACTGGGGTTCAGATCGATGGGGTGCTTGACCTGGCAGTGTAGAGGTACTCCTGTAGGTGAGGAGAAGATATCAGAGTATTCCTCCATGACCTTATCTACTTGCTTCTGCTGTGTGGAGAGGTCAGCCGCAGAGACCCTCAATGTGGCTGCGATCTTTCGCTTATTCTGAGAGCGAATGACGAAGAAGAAAAACTTACCCGTCTGAGAGATGACCTTCCTACATTGCTTAGCAGAGATCAAGGAAATAACACTAGGTGGGACTGCCTTGGGTATCCTGTACAATTTCCTGTTCAAAGTAATAATAACACTACGAGGTTTAGAATCATATACATCATGATGTTTCCATAAATAAGGTTGGCCCAAAAGAACATCACAAACTTCGAGAGGAGCAACATCACATAATACCTCGTCTTTGGAGGGCTTGATGCCGTACGACAGTCAACACTATTGGCTCACGCGGAGATCGCTTCCTTGGCGGAGCCATCCAATGGTGTAGGGTTGTGGGTGCGACATTGTTGGCAGGGCCAACCGCTTGATGAACTCTGCTGAAATGAGGTTCTTCTAGCTACCGCTATCAACGATGAAGTGTAGCGGGGTGCCTTTTACCCACATCTGTTAATGGAAGAGGCGCTCTCCTTCTTCCGGCTCGTCTTGTTGACCAGGCCGGAGCTTGGTGGTAGCAAAGGTGGCACTAGGTTTCGTGTCAATGATCCGTCTTCCCCTTTCTGGTTCTGTCTCGGAGTCAGAATCCACATCTGATTCAGAGGCTTTCACTTCGGCCACCAACGACTGCTTTGAGCGGAAGTAAGTAGTGTTATGTCAAGGGCTCTTATGGAAGTCGCACCACTTCCCGATATCTTTCTTTGTTTTTCCGGTGTCCTTATTTTCTTGCAGCTTGTACTAGTTGTCCTGATACTGTCCATCTTTGCTCTGTCCTTTGTTCGGTAGGTTGGGGCCGCCCTTTCCCGACTTTTGTTGTGAGGGGTTCCTAGGCCTAAATTGCCGTGTCTTTTGTTTGAGCTTCTGCTTGATTTTGACGCCATATCGGTAGGTCGCGCCCAAGGATGAGATGTCCAGAGATTCCATTTCGGTCTGGATGTATCCATGCAGAGCACCACGATACTTGAGCACGAGATGTCGCTCCGAATCTTTGATACCCAACTTTGTGCGCAAGGTATGGAAGATATTTGTGAAATCTGGAATTGCTTGGTGTCTTTCATGCCGCAGTGTGGTCCATTTGGTATACAGGTCGTCATAACTTATGACAGGGTGGTATTGTTCCTTAATAGCATCCCTCAAGGATTCCCAGGTGGCCGTGACTGAAAATAATGATGTTTCCTCTGTTTCCTTTTGCTCATAGAAAGTTTCTCACCAATATTTGACATGGGGAACAACTTTGAGGAGCGCAAAAGTAATCTTTTCTCTATTCGAAAATTTATGAACAAACAAATACCCTTCTAGCATATTCAACCACCTGTCTACAACATTTGCGTCTATATGATCTTCAAATATATAAATATCAAAGTTTATTTGTCCCTTGAAGGGGGCGACGCTTCCGTTCGAAGTAGATGCGTCGCCTGTTGGTAGTCGTCGAAGGATTTGCATGTCCGTCATCTCGTTCCACTGTTGCGTGAGGGATTTCTCAATCAACAGTTTGAAAGGATCTCTTGTCCCATCATCTTTATTTTCTCCTGCCACGGGAGGTCGCTTGGGCGTGCGAGAGCTTCTATCCTCAAGAGAAACAAGCTCGAGACCTAACTCTTTGTACTCTGACCTCGTTGGGGACATGCATTAAGACGACAAGGAGCATACTGTTATGATACAACTGATCCAGATTTTATGAGCAGAATGAAATGAATACATATTATTAACATTTGCTTAACACAAAATAACAGAGATACAGTAAAACTGGTTTTCTATTCAATAACGAAATAAGCTGAAAATGTAAAATGCAGCGGAAAGAAGCTTACTGGAATGGTGGCGGCTTATCTCTAAGAAGAGATGTGACGGTAGTGTGCATTCGCAGGAAGAAGATTACAATGAGGCTCTGAAGGCCTTTTTACAATAAGCAAGAATGCCAAAAACCCTAGACATCCAAAAACCTAACCCTAGGTTATGAAGTGCCAAAAGTCATGTGGGCCCCGTTTGGGTAAGTTAGTACATCAACTTCCCGGGGTCGTAACTTTTGCATACGATCTCCATTTTAGGCGTGTGATAGTCCGTTCGAAAGGTATCGTCGAGGAGATTCATTTTGGGGGCTCAATCATGCCTTCGTATATTATTGAGGAGTAGAAAGAGGGGTGTACGGGCCCTGTTTCTTAGTGGGCGGTTTGGCAATAACGTAGGCAGTGCAGGACTTGATATACTTGCCGACCTCCTGTCGAAGTTTCGGCCAGTAGAAATGTTTCTGTAGCATTGCCACTGTCTTTTCGACGCTGAACTGTCCTGCCACCCGACTGTAGTGGGCTTCCTAGATCAGCTTTGCTCACTCACTTGATGGAACACAGATATGGACCAAATGACACAACAACCCATGTTGAAGATGGAAATTATCGACAACTGCATTTGCACCCAACATTTGGTAGGTGGTGGCGAAGTCAGGGT
Organism: Picea engelmannii; assembly: GCA_009831015.1. Lineage (NCBI taxonomy): Eukaryota > Viridiplantae > Streptophyta > Pinopsida > Pinales > Pinaceae > Picea > Picea engelmannii. The sequence continues at coordinate 27,297 of ML808597.1, read as the reverse complement.
CTGTCTCATAGAGTTGGGGCCACCCAGATGTCGCATGGCCGCAAGAGGCTAGCACTGTGGTGAGTGCTGCTATTGGCGGTTTGCTGAGGCAATCAACGACGCGATTGGTGCTTCGTATTTTATACTTGATATTGAGGTGGATTTGCTGCAAGTATGTGGACCACTTTTGATATTGGTCATTCTGCGATTTTCCCTGTGTCTGCATGAACCACAGTGGCTTATGATCAGTGTGGATGACTGTCTCATTCCCGAGAATGTAATGTCTCCACTGGCGGCATGCTTGCACAATGGAGTACATTTCTTTGTCGTAAGTAGGGTACTTACAGACAATATCTGACAATGTCTCGCTATAATAGGCCACGGGGTGGCCGTGCTGAGTGAGAACGACGCCCACAGCATAGTCTGAAGTATCTGTCTCGATCTCAAAGGGATGCTACAGGTTTGGTAGTGAAAGTACTGGGGCTGAGCACAAACACTGCTTCAAATCATTGAATGCTTGTTGTTGGGACTGTCCCCACGCAAATTTCGCCTTACCACCACCCCTGTTTATTTGGCTAAGGGCCCATGCAATATGGGAGAAACCCAACACAAACCTGCGGTATAAATTAGCAAGTCCCAAGAGGTTTCGAAGCTTAGTGAGTGTTGTTGGGGCTGGCTAGTCACGGATGACTTGGATCTTGGCTGGATCCACATGTATGCCATGCTGATCAATGATGTAGCCGAGGTAATGGACCCCGTCCATGTCGAAGGAGCATTTTTCCAGGTTGGCGTATAGCTTGTGCTGCCATAGGGTGTGCAAAGCCTCCTGAATATGCTGCAAGTGTTCAACCCAAGTCTTGCTGTAAATTAGAATGTCATCCAGATACACCACTACAAAGTTATTGGTGAATGGTCGCAGGATATCTTCCATCATCCTCATGAAAGTGGTTGGAGCATTTGTCAAACCAAAGGGCATGACGAACCATTCAAAAAGTCCTTCCTTTGACTTGAAAGAAGTCTTCCATACATCTGTCTGTTGTATCGGGATCTGGTGGTAGCCAGACTTCAGATCAATCTTACTGAAGTATTTGGCTCCCGTGAGTTGATCAAGGAGGTCATCGATATGGGGAATTGGTTATCAGTTTCTGACAACGATTTTATTCAGAGCCCGATAATCAATACAGAGTCACCAGGTTCTATCTTTGTTCTATACCATCATGATTGGGCTCCCGCAAGGTGATGAACTGGGGCGGATGTGCCCCTTGTGGAGCAGTTCTTGGATCTGTCGCTTGATCTCCTCATTATCTAACAAAGAGTGATGATAAATTGGCCCATTGGGTAGTGGTTCATCGGGGGTCAGATCGATGGGGTGCTTGACCTAGTAGTGCAGAGGTACCCCTGTAGGTGAGGCGAAGATAACCAAGTATTCCTCCACGACCTTATCTACTTACTTCTTCTGTGTGGAGAGGTCGGCCGCAGAGACCTTGGATGTGGCTGTGATCTTTCACTTATTCTGAGAGCGAATCATGAAGAAGACAAACTTCCGCATCTGAGAGATAACCTTCCTGCATTGCTTAGCAGAGATCAAGAAAATAACACTAGGTGGGATTGCCTCGGGTATCTTGTACAATTTCCTGTTCAAAGTAATAATAACGCTATGAGGCCTAGAGTCATATACAACATGACGTTTCCATAAATAAGGTTGGCCCAAAAGAACATCACAAACTTCGAGAGGAGCAACATCACACAATACCTCGTCTTTGAAGGGCTTGATGCCGTACGACAGTCGACACTGTTGGCTCACACGGAGATCGCTTCCTTGGCAGAGCCATCCAATGGTGTAGTGTTGTGGGTGCGGCGTTGTTGGCAGTGCTAGCCACTTGACAACCTCTGCTGAGATGAGGTTCTTCTGGCTACCACTATCAACGATGAAGTGTAGCGGGTTGCCTTTTACCCACATCTGTGAATGGAAGAGGCGCTCTTCTCCTTCTGGTAGTTCTGGCTCACCAGGCTGGAGCTTGGTTGTAGCAACAGTGGCACTGGGTTCTGCGTCAATGATCCATCTTTCCCTTTTTGGTTTTGTTTCGGAATCAAAATTCACATCTGATTCATAGGCTTTCACTTCGGCCACCAACGACTACTTTGAGCGGCAGTCAACAGTGTTATGCCAAGGTCTCTTATGGAAGTCGCACCACTTCCCGGTATCTTTATTTGTCTTTCTGGTGTCCTTCTTTGCTTGTGGCTTGTACTGGTTGTCCTGATACTGTCCATCTTTTCTCTGTCCTTTGTTCGGTGGATTGGGGCCACCCTTTCCTGGCTTTTGTTGTGAGGGGTTCCCAGGCCCAAATTGCCACGTCTTTTGTTTGATCTTCTGCTCGATTTTGAAGGCATATCGATAGGCTGCACCCAAGGATGAGATGTCCAGAAATTCCATTTCGGTCTGGATGTATCTATGCAGAGCATCGCGATACTTGAGCACTAGATGTCGCTCCGAATCTTTGATACCCAACTTGGTGCTCAAGGTATGGAAGATATTTGTGATATCTGGCACTGCTTGGTCTCTTTCTTGCCGCAGTGTGGTCCATTTGGTCTACAGGTCGTCATAGCTTCTGGCAGGGTAGTATTGTTCCTTAATAGCATCCCTGAAGGATTCCCAGGTGGCGGTGATTGAAAATAATGAGGTTTCCTCTGTTTCCTTTTGCTCACAGAAAGTTTTCCACCAATCTTTGACATGGGGAATAACTTTGAGGAGCGCAAAAGTAATATTTTCTCTATTAAAAAATTTATGAACAGAAAAATACTCTTCTAGTAGATTCAACCACATGTCTATAGCATCTGCGTCTATATGACCTTCAAATATAGGAATATCAAAGTTTATTTGTACCTTGAAGGGGGCGACGCTTCCGTTCGAAGAAGATGTGTCGCTTGTTGGTAGTCGTTGAAGGATTTGCGTTAAACTATCTGTCATCTCGTTCCTCTGTTGCGTGAGGGCTTCCTTAATAAACAATTTGAAAGGATCTCCTGTTCCATCATCTTTCTTTTCTCCTGCCATGGGAGGTCGCTTGGGCGTGCGAGAGCTTCTGTCCTCAAGAGAAACAAGCTCGAGACCCAACTCTTTGTACTCTGATGTCATTGGGGACATGCATTAAGACGACAAGGAGCAGACCACTCTAATACCAATGATCTAGATTTTATGAGCAGAACGAAATGAATACATATTATTAACAAGTGCTTAAAACAAAAAAACAAAGATACAGTAAAACCGGTTTTCTATTCAGTAACGAAATAAGCTGAAGCTGTAAAATGCAGTGGAAACAAGCTTGCTGGAATGGTCGTGGCTTATCTTTGAGAAGAGATGCGATGGCAGCGCGCATTCAAAAGAAGAAGATTACAATGAGGCTCTGAAGGCCTTTTTACAATAAGAAAGAATGCCAAAAACCCTAGACATCCAAAAACCTAACCCTAGGAGATGAAGCGCCAAAAGTCATGTGGGCCCCGTTTGGGTAAGTGAGTACATCAACTTCCCGGGGTCGTAACTTTTGTATACTATCTCCGTTTTAGGCGTGTGATAGCTCGTTGGAAAGGTATCGTCGAGGAGATTCATTTTGGGGGCTCAATCATGCCTTCGGATATCATTGAGGAGATTGATATCGAAAAACCTTCATTTAGGCCCTCAAAATGGCCCCGGAAGTTAAAACTGTTAAAAATAGTAAATCGCTAAAATTGTCAGAAAACTAATTTGTGCCAGTTGGAAAAGGTGGGTGGCCACCGATATCCATCTGGATCAATCCTCCCTCCTTTGGAAGCAATGGTCTCTATTGCGTTGAGGTCCCCCATTAGATATGGAAATTTTTGCTGAATTTTGCCTCGGGTGAGCCACTTGCCTTGGTGCAGGAGCTGCCCTGCTTTGATGACTCGATAAAGCTGGATCCTTTGTTGTCGAGTGCCCTTGATTTGTCTGTCCACAATTTGATTATTAGATGCCTGTTGTATGCAGTCAGGGTTGAGCTTTGTTGGTATCAGTTGTTCTGCTACTTCCGAGGTGTCCAATAATGGTGGGAAATAAGGGCGAAGGAGATCCACGTTGAACATTGGCTGCAGGCCAAGGAAAGTAGGAATGTTGAGCTCAAAAGCATTATCCCCCATGGCCTTGGTGATAGTGTACGGTGTTAATGTTTATGCCATTATTATAATTCTTTGCATTTCAATAGATAAGAGTAACATAAGAACAAGATCACTGAAAAATACACATTCACAAGAGACAACATTTATCTTGGGAAACCCTCTAGGGGAAGAAAACCCAGCAAAATCTTCCTTATCATAAATTGCCAATACAATGTCAAGAGATAACTCAAACCAATACAGATAGTCCTCTCCAAAAGTTGCGCCACTCTTCTCCCTCTCTCCAACTGGTAAGTTGCAGCTTGCCTCTTCAGAATGAGCAAGTGTGTTGTGTGAAGGGTCTTCACTGGCAGGGCCGAGTTCTCACTCTGGGTGGGTAAACCCACCTTATTCCGGGTCTCAATAATAATTGCTAGGGCCGACTTCTTATTCTGCCTATTACAATTGTCTGTTGACCAATCCAGAAAAGGGGATTTGGTCCTAATACAATTACCGGCATGATTAATCCACAATGGGGATTAATCCTATGAATAAAATAATAATAAGAATACTCTTTGAAGTTACATTATTTCAAGACTCCCCCTTAACAAGAAGGGTATTCTTCAACAACATCAGGCGAGAGAGGTCTGCATCATCAGTGGCATTAGGAGGACAGTATCGTCAATATCATCTTGGAACAATTGGCTGGCAAATTTACGAGTCATCGGAAGTTTTCTTCATCGACATCATCATCATTCTCGAAAGAATGCCATCATCATCTGCATCAATATGTATTAGTAAAAATGATACCTCATCACAACACTAGGCTGACACATCACAGTACTACACTGGCTCAATGTCACAACTGATAACTTGGTAGCTCAGTGTTAGTCACATCTTTCTTTACGTCTAACAACTAGGTCAGAAGCAAGGTATACATCATCATCTTGCTTTACGTCTAACAACAAGGTCAGAAGTAAGGAATCATCTTGCTTTACGTCTAACAACTAGGTCAGAAGCAAGGAACACATCATCATCTTGCTTTACGTCTAAAAACGAGGTCAAAAGCAAGGAATCATCTTGCTTTACGTCTAACAACTAGGTCAAAAGCAATGAACACATCATCATCTTGCTTTACGTCTAACAATGAGGTTAGAAGCAAGTAATCATTTTGCTTTACGTCTAATAACTAGGTCAGAAGCAAGGAATACACAACGTCTTGCTTTACGTCTAACAATGAGGTCAGAAGCAATGACTCATCTTGCTTTACGTCTAACAGCGAGGTCAGAAGCAAGGAACACACAACGTCTTGCTTTACGTCTAATAACGAGGTCAGAAGCAATGACTCATCTTGCTTTACGTCTAACATCGAGGTCAGAAGCAAGGAATACACAACGTCTTGCTTTACGTCTAACAACGAGGTCAGAAGCAATGACTCATCTTGCTTTACGTCTAACAGCGAGGTCAGAATTAAGGAACACACAATGTCTTGCTTTACGTCTAACAACGAGGTAAGAAGCAAGGAATAAATATATACTCCCCCTTTCAGGGAGGGTCCTTTCGGACTATAGCAAGCTTATTTCGAAAGTGTTCAAACTTTACACGAGATAGAGGTTTGGTCAACACATCAACAACCTATTCATCCGTGCTAATGTACTGGAGCTTCAAGGCTTTTCTCTGTACCATGTCACGGATGAAGTGATAGCAGATCTCTATGTGCTTTGACCTGTCGTGGAATACAAGATTCTCTGTCATTTTTATGCAGCTCTGGTTGTCACATAGAATCACAGTTGCTCTCATCTCCAAGTCAAATAGGTCAGTCAACAACTTTCGAAGCAATATAGCTTCACAGCTACCAGAACATGCGGCAATGTACTCCGCTTCCGCTGTGCTAAGAGCAATATTGGATTGCTTCCTACTCTGCCATGAGATCATGGCTAATCGCAAATTGAAACAACATCTGGAAGTGCTTTTTCTGTTAGCAACGCTTCCTGCCCAATATGAATCAGTGTATCCACCCAATGTGAAGTCATGATCTCCATCATAGCTGAGACCATAATCCATTCTACCATTAAGGTACCTCATCACATGTTTTGCAACCACTAGGTGAACACGTCTGGGCTCTACCAGAAACTGACTCAAGGTGTTCACTGCAAAACAAATGTCTGGTCTGGTGTTCGTCAGGTACATCAGTGATCCAATAATATGTCTGTACAGTGTGGCATCTATAAAGTCTGACGAAGTATCGACCAACAACTTCAGCTTCGTTTCCATGGGTGTATTCATGAACTTACATTCTAGCATGTCGAATCTCTTTAAGATTTCGACTGTGTACTTCCCTTGGTTAAGGAAGATCCTTTTTCGACTCTGCCATACCTCAAGACCTAAGAAGTAATGCATTAGTCCAAGGTCTTTCATTTCAAATTCTGCGGCAAGTCTCTTTTTACATTCAGCGATGAGCTTTTCTTCTCCAGTTAAGAATAAGTCATCCACATACAGTAGTAATATTACTGGTTCATTATCCATAATTTTGAAGTAGAGATTTGA
>ML808597.1:0-12191 GCA_009831015.1 Picea engelmannii | reverse complement strand
GATATCTTTCTTTGTCTTTCCGGTGTCCTTCTTTACTTGCGGCTTGTACTGGTTGTCCTGATACTATCCATCTTTGCTCTGTCCTTTGTTCGGTGGGTTTGGGCCGCCCTTTCCTGGCTTTTGTTGTGAGGTGTTCCCAGGCCCAAATTGCCGCGTTTTTTGTTTGAGCTTCTGCTCGATTTTGACGACATATCGGTAGGCCGTGCCCAAGGATGAGATGTCCAGAAATTCCATTTCGGTCTGGATGTATCTATGCAGAGCACCGCGATACTTGAGCACCAGATGTCGCTTCAAATCTTTGATACCCAGCTTGGTGCGCAAGGTATGGAAGATATTTTTGAAATCTGGCACTGCTTCGTCTCTTTCTTACCGCAGTGTGGTCCATTTGGTATACAGGTCATCATAGCTTCCGACAGGGTAGTATTGTTCCTTAATAACATCCCTGAAGGATTCCCAGGTGGCCGTGAATGAAAATAATGGGGTTTCCTCTGTTTCCTTTTGCTCACAAAAAGTTTCTCATCAATCTTTGACATGGGGAACAACTTTGAGGAGCGCAAAAGTAATCTTTTCTCTATTCGAGAATTTATGAATAGAAAAATACCCTTCTAGTAGATTCAACCACCTGTCTACAACATCTGCGTCTATATGACCTTCAAATATAGGAATATCAAAGTTTATTTGTACCTTGAAGGGGGTGACACTTCCGTTTGAAGAAGATGCGTTGTCTGTTGGTAGTCGCTGAAGGATTTGCGTGAAACTATCTATCATCTCGTTCCTCTATTGCGTGAGGGATTCCTCAATCAATAGTTTGAAAGGATCTCCTGTCCCATCATCTTTCTTTTCTCCTGCCACAAGAGGTCGCTTGGGCATGCGAAAGATTCTGTCCTCAAGAGAAACAAGCTCGAGACCCAACTCTATGTACTCCGACCTCGTTGGGGACATGCATTAAGATCACAAGGAGAAAACCACTCTGATACCACTGATCCAGATTTTATGAGCATAATGAAATGAATACAGATTATTAACAGGTGCTTAACACAAAATAATAGAGATACAGTAAAACTGGTTTTCTATCTAGTAACGAAATAAGCTAAAACTGTAAAATGCAGTGGGAACAATCTTGCTGGAATGGTGGCGGATTATCTCTGAGAAGAGATGTGACGGCAGCGCACATTCACAAGAATAATATTACAATGAGGCTCTAAAGGCCTTTTTACAATAAGAAAGAATGCCAAAAACCCTAGACATCCAAAAACCTAACTGTTGAGACCCAAAATTGACATCCCCATTACCCTATTATACTCATCTATACCTTTTTGGCCTACCTAAGCTTGGGTGAATGACAAGAATGCTACAATTAGCCAGTGATAAGGTCATAAGGTAAAGTATGGTTAATTCATGCATTTTGTGGTTTATTGAGTTAGGGAATTAAATATTTCATGTACTAATGCTTCAATTTGTCATATATATAAATCTTTGACCTCTAGATACCCAACGTTCCTGTACCAGCTCAGCTATCCGGTACCTGCGCACCAAGACTGCTGATGTCCGAATTCGGTACCAAACACATCTGGTACTAAAATCTCATCTGTTGCAATCCTGTACCAACGGTCATGCACTGTTATGATCCGGTACCAACGACCACGCACTGTTATGTTCCGGTACCAACAACCATGCATTGTCATGATCCGGTACCATCTACCTGTTACGATCCGATACTAATATGGAAGAGCCTAATGCACTAAGTTAAGTTCCAGATCTCGCCTAAGCCAATTGGTGGACGTCTATTTTCTTTAGCAAGGCTATGATAAGAATAGTTTGTTGATTGCCTAATCCTCATGCACTTCGTGTCATGAGGATGAAGCTAAAGATGTAACCGAATGATTGAATTTAACAATTGATTGATTTGCAAATCACGTCACCTCCTTGTGTTTCACGATTAAGACTATTAAATAGTTGTGGCAAGGATGGTGGAAGTGTAGGAGAGTTAGCATATTACCAATATGTGAAGCAAGGTGTGATAGTACAGAACATATTCTGAGTGAAGATTAATGGAATGTCATTTATCTCCATATTCTGATTATCTATGATTAAGTATGAGTTGAGTTGTTAATGAGAGTTTTGATTTTATGTTTTGAAATGTGAGTGAGAGTAATGTGTGTGTTGAAGACAAACCTCCTGTAGACTTCAGTAGCTGACCTGTTGAAGTGGCACGGGCCCACCACCCAACAAAGGTCATCCTCTTCATAGATTAACATTAGCATTTGTTTTCAGTAGTGTAAACATTAAATTAGCTAAAGCTTTAACTCTGTTAGATGATAGCAATACAACTTAGACTAGGATTTCCATTATATAATTGCTTAGAGATCTTTACTTGCTCTGTTTTTGCATATGCTTTGTTCTCATGAATTTGATTTTCTTGAGTGATCATAGATGTTGGCAGCAATAGTCAAAACTATTTGGATAAGAACTAGTGAAGTTCATTGTGAACCACAACAGAACCAACATATTGACTATTGAACTACCCATGCTATGCTTTGATGATTGATGTGTGATTCCCTTTCATAAGTGTGGATTGCATAGTTAGTTTTCTGAGTCAGATAACAGAGTTGATCTGTCAAAACAACTCCATCTCATACTTTCATGTGCCATAATGGAGTGGATGGCCTCTCTGTGAAAGACAACCAAAGTGCATTGCAGTTTGCTATTTTGATTTGTTTCTAACATGCATAATCTAGTTTAATTTTATACTCGTGACATTAGAAATGACCTTTCTTACTGGTGTCTTGTAACTCTATTGATTATGAATCCCGGATTGATAATTAATGAGTGCATTATACTAAACATATAAGTAGCACAACACTATCCCTAGGAGATGAAGAGCCAAAAGTCATGTGGGCCCCGTTTGGGTAAGTTAGTACATCAACTTCCTGGGGTCGTAACTTTTGCATACGATCTCCATTTTAGGTGTGTGATAGCCTGTTGGAAAGGTATCATCGAGGAGATTCATTTTGGGGGCTCAATCATGCCTTCAGATATCATTGAGGAGATTGATACCGAAAAACCTTCATTTAGGCCCTCAAAATGGCCCCGGAAGTTAAAACTGCTAAAAATAGTAAATTGCCAAAATTGTCAGAAAATTGTTTTGAGCCAGTTGGAAAAGGTGGGTGGCCACCGATATCCATATGGATCAATCCTCCCTCTTTAGGAAGCAATGGTCTCCATTGTGTTGAGGTCCTCCATTAGATGAGGAAATTTCTGCTGAATTTGGCCCCGGGTGAGCCACTTGCCTTGGTGCAGGAGCTGCCTTGCTTTGATGACTCGATAAAGCTGGATCCTTTGTTGTCGAGTGCCTTTGATCTGTCTATCCACAATCTGATCATTGGATGCATTTTGTATGCAGTCGTGGTTGAGCTCTGTTGGTGTCAGATGTTCTGCTACTTCCAAGGTGTCCAATAATGGTGGGAAATAAGGGCGAAGGAGATCCACGTTGAACACTGGGTGTAGGCCAAGGAAAGTAGGAATGTTGAGCTCAAAAACATTATCCCCCACGGCCTTGGTGATAGTGTACGATCCATAACAAAGTGGGTGAAGCTTCCTATGGGGTCCTGTAAAGCGTTCTTTCTACAAAGTGCAACCAAACTTTGTCGCCCACCTGAAACTTATGCGACACCCAATGTTGATCATGGCATTGTTTGTACTTGTCATTGGACTTCTGTAGGATATTCTGAACCTGTTGGCAGATGTGCTGGATCCGCTCAATGAACTGGGTGACTTTGTCAGCCTCAGTTGGAGCAGGAGATGAGTCAGTCAAGGTGACCGCAAGGGGAAGTGCAACATCTATGGGACCTAATGGTTGGAATCCCAACCCCACTTGAAAGGGGCTGCGGTCGGTTGAGCTATGTAAGGCTCGGTTGTAGCTATGATGGACATAGGGAAGGCTCTCATCCCATGTGCGAGGGTGCTTTGAATTATACATGTGAAGGATATGCACAATCATTCAATTTACAACCTCGGTTCGACCATTTGTCTGGGGGTGGAAGGCCGTGGATTTGGTGAGCTTGGTGTCTAGCAGTGACCAGAGGCTCGACCAGAATGTGCTGAGAAATTGACTATACTGATTTGAGACAATGGTTTGTGGGATTCAAAAATGTACCCAGACTCGTTCAAAGAAGAGCTTGGCAGTGGCCTCTACTGTGGTGCTCTTCTTGCAAGAAGCCATAATCGCCATCTTAGAAAAGCGATCAACAACCACAAAAACACAATCATTTCCCTGCTTGGTGGATGGGAGGCCCAACATGTAGTCCATTGAGACGGATTCCCATGGCCTGTGAGGAGTAGGAAGAGGGGTGTACAGGCCCTGTTTCTTAGTGGTCGGTTTGACAATAGTGCAGGCAGTGCAGGACCTAATATACTTGCCGACCTCCTTTCGAAGTTTCATCCAGTAGAAATGTTTCTGTAGCATCGCCACTGTCTTTTCGACGTCGAAGTGTCCTGCCACCCGACTGTAGTGGGCTTTCCGGGTCAGCTTCACTTGCTCAATTGATGGAACACAGATATGGCCCAGACGACACAACAACCCATCCTGAAGAAGGAAATTATCGACAACTGCATTTGCACCCAACATTTGGTACGTGGTGGCGAAGTCAGGATCTATCTCAGAGAGTTGGGGCCATCCAGATGTCTCATGGCCGCAAGAGTCTAGCACCGTGGTGAGTGCCGCGACTGGCGGTCTGCTGAGGCAATCAACAACATGATTGGTGCTTCCTATTTTATACTTGATGTTGAGGTGGAATTGCTGCAAGTATGTGGACCACTTTTGATGGCAGTCATTCTGCAATTTTCCCCGTGTTTGCATGAACTGCAGTGGCTTATGATAAGTGTGGATGACTGTCTCCTTCCCAAGAATGTAATATCTCCACTGGCGGCATGCTTGTACAATGGAGTACATTTCTTTGTCGTAAGTAGGGTACTTACAGATAGTATTTGACAGTGTCTCACTATGATAGGCCACGGGGTGGCCGTGCTGAGTGAGAATGGTGCCCACAACATATTCTGAAGCATCTGTCTCGATCTCAAAGGGATGCTGCAGGTCTGGTAGTGAAAGTACCGGGGTTGAACACAAGCGCTACTTCAAATCATCGAACACTTGTTGTTGGGACTGGCCCCACGCAAATTTCTCCTTACCACCACCCCTGTTTATTTGGCTGAGGGTCCATGCAATATGGGAGAAACCCAACACAAACCTGCAGTAGAAATTAGCAAGTCCCAAGAAGCTCTGAAGCTAAGTGAGTGTTGTTGGCGCTGGCCAATCATGAATGACTTGGATCTTGTCTGGATCCACATGTACGCCATGCTAATCAATGATGTAGCCCAGGTAATGGACCCTGTCCATGCCGAAGGAGCATTTTTCCAGGTTGGCGTATAGCTTATGCTGTCGTAGGGTGTGCAGAACCTGTTGAATATGCTGCAAGTGTTCTGCCCAAGTCTTGCTGTAAATTAGAATGTCATCCAGGTACACCACTACAAATGTTTTGGTGAATGGTCATAGGATATCGTCCATCATCCTCATGAAAGTGGCTGGAGCATTTGTCAAACCAAAGGGCATGACCAACTATTTAAAAAGTCCTAACTTTGACTTGAAGGCATCCTTCCATACATCTGTCTGTTCTATCGGGACCTGGTGGTAGCCAGATTTTAGATCAATCTTACTGAAGTATTTGGCCCCCATGAGTTGATCAAGGAGGTCATCGATTTGGGGAATCGGGTACCAGTTTCTGATAGTGATTTTATTGAGAGCCCGGTAATCAATACATAGTCGCCAGGTTCCATCTTTCTTCTGTACCAGCACGATTGGGCTCCCGCAAGGTGATGAACTGGGGCGGATGTGCCCCTTGTGGAGCAGTTCTTGGATTTGTCACTTGATCTCCTCATTCTCTAACAAAGAGTGACGATAAACTGGCCCATTGGGCAACGGTGCGCTGGGGGTCAGATCGATGGGGTGCTTGACCTGACAGTGCAGAGGTACCCCCGTAGGTGAGGAGAAGATATCCGAGTATTCCTCCACGACCTTATCTACTTGCTTCTGCTGTGTGGAGAGGTCGGCCGCAGAGACCCTAGATGTGGCTGCGATCTTTCTCTTATTCTGAGAGCGAATCACGAAGAAGACAAACTTCCCAGTCTGAGAGATGACCTTCCTGCATTGCTTAGCAGAGATCAAGGAAATAGCACTAGGTGGGATTACCTCGAGTATCCTGTACAATTTCCTGTTCAAAGTAATAATAACACTACGAGGCCTAGACTCATATACAACATGATGTTTCCATAAATAAGGTTGGTGCAAAAGAACATCACAAACTTCGAGAGGAGCAAAATCACACAATACCTCGTCTTTGAAGGGCTTGATGTTGTACGACAGTCGACACTGTTGGTTCATGTGGAGATCGCTTCCTTGGCAGAGCCATCCGATGGTGTAGGGTTGTGGGTGCGACGTTGTTGGCAGGGCCAGCTGCTTGACGACCTCTGCTGAGAGAAGGTTCTTCTGGCTACCGCTATCAACGATAAAGTGCAGCGGGGTGCCTTTTACCCACATCTGTGAATGGAAGAGGCACTCTCCTTCTTCTGGCTAATCTGGTTCACCAGGCTGGAGCTTGGTGGTAGCAACGGTGGGACTGGGTTCCGCGTCAATGATCTGTCTTCCCCTTTCTGGTTCTATCTCGGAGTCAGAATCCACATCTGATTCAAAGGCTTTCACTTTGGCCACCAGTGACTGCTTTGAGCGACAATCAACAGTGTTATGCCAAGGGCTCTTATGGAGGTCGCACCACTTCCCGGTATCTTTCTTTGTCTTTCCAGTGTCCTTCTTTGATTGCATCTTATACTGGTTGTCCTGATATTGTCCATCTTTGCTCTGTCCTTTGTTCGGTGGGTTGGGGCCACCTTTTCCTGGCTTTTGTTGTGAGGGGTTCCAGGGCCCAAATTTCCGCGTCTTTTGTTTTTGCTTCTGCTCGATTTTGACGACATATCGGTAGGATGCGCCCAAGGATGAGATGTCCAGAAATTCCATTTCGGTCTAGATGTATATACGCAGAGCACTGCAATGCTTGAGCACCAGATGTCGCTCCGAATCTTTGATACCCAACTTGATGCACAAGGTATGGAAGATATTTGTGAAATTTGGCACTGCTTGGTTTCTTTCTTGCCGCAGTGTGGTCCATTTGGTATACAGGTCATCATAAATTCTGACATGGTAGTATTGTTCCTTAATAGCATCCCTGAAGGATTCCAAGGTGGCCGTGACTGAAAATAATGAGGTTTCTTCTATTTCCTTTTGCTCATAGAAAGTTTCCCACCAATCTTTGACATGGGGAACAACTTTGAGGAGTGCAAAATTAATCTTTTCTCTATTCGAAAATTTATGAATAGAAAAATACCCTTCTAGTAGATTCAACCACCTATCTACAACATCTGTGTCTATATGACCTTCAAATATAGGAATATCAAAGTTTATTTGTACCTTGAAGGGGGCGACGCTTCCGTTCAAAGAAGATGCGTCGTCTATTGGTAGTCGCTGAAGGATTTGCGCGAAACTATCCATCATCTCGTTCCTTTATTGCGTGAAGGCTTCCTCAATCAACAATTTGAAAGGATCTCCTATCCCGTCATCTTTCTTTTCTCCTGCCATGGGAGGTCGCTTGGGTGTGCGAGAGCTTCTGTCCTCAATAGAAACAAGCTCGGGGCCCAACTCTTTGTACTCCGACCTTGTTGGGGACATGCATTAAGACGATAAGGAGCAGACCGCTCTGATACCAATGATCTGGATTTTATGAGCATAACGAAATGAATACAGATAACTAACATGTTCTTAACACAAAATAACAGAGATATAGTAAAACTGGTTTTCTATTTAGTAACGAAATAAGTTGAAACTGTAAAATGCAGAGGAAACAAGCTTGCTGGAATGGTGGCAACTTATCTCTGAGAAGAGATGTGACGGCAGTGTGCATTCGCAAGAAGAAGATTACAATGAGGCTCTGAAGGCGTTTTTACAATAAGCAAGAATGCCAAAAACCCTAGACATCCAAAAACCTAACCATAGGAGATGAAGCGCCAAAAGTCATGTGGGCCCTGTTTGGGTAAGTTAGTACATCAACTTCCCGTGGTCGTAACTTTTGCATACGATCTCCGTTTTAGGCATGTGATAGCCTGTTGGAAAGGTATCATCAAGGAGATTCATTTTGGTGGATCAATCATGCCTACGACTATCATTGAGTATATTGATACCGAAAAACCTTCATTTAGGCCCTCAAAATGGCCCTGTAAGTTAAAATTGCTAAAAACAGTAAATTGCCAAAATTGTCAGAAAACTGTTTTGAGCCAGTTGGAAAAGGTGGGTGGCCACTGATATCCAGATCATCTTTACTCGCTCACTTGATGGAACACAGATATGGCCCAGACGACACAACAACCCATCTTGAAGATGGAAATTATCGACAACTGCATTTGCACCCAACATTTGGTAGGTGGTGGCGAAGTCAGGGTCTGTCTCATAGAGTTGGGGCCATCCAAGTGTTTTTAGGCCACAAGAGTCTAGAACAGTGGTGATTGCCGTGACTAGCATTCTGCTGAGGCAATCAACGATGTGATTGGTGCTTCCTATTTTATACTTGATGTTGACGTGGAATTGTTGCAAGTATGTTGGCCACTTTTGATGGCGGTCATTCTGCAATTTTCCCTGTGTCTGCATGAACTGCAATGGCTTATGATCAGTGTGGATGACTGTCTCCTTCCCAAGAATGTAATGTCTCCACTGGCGGCATGCTTGCACAATGGAGTACATTTCTTTGTTGTAAGTAGGTGTAACACCCTGTTTCCCCCAGTCTGTAAAAATAGCTATATTGGCCAAGAACTATGGCAAACTCAAAGACGCGAATGTTTGATTTGATGGACCTTTTTATGAAAGGTCGATGAATGTAAATTATGTTATAGATATGTGTTGCATGGCTGCTGGGAGGGAGATGTGCTAAAAGAGACCACGATGGCTAATGAGAGGTGGTGGAAGGGACCTGGAATGGTTGCGTTAACTTCCACCGAGCCATTACCGTACTGGTTTTACTTGCTCAAAGACCAAAGCTGCTCTCTGACCCCATAATGGATTTCCCATCAGATTGGTAGGTGGGGAGGCTCCTCAAGAGTTAATGAGGGGATAGGGTTGAACTGCCCATCCATAACAGCTCCCAGACCTGACTGTAGATGGGGAAATTTGCGCCACACACAATCTTGCAGAGAAAAGGCAAGAGAGGAAGTGTGGTAAGAAGAGGAGAGAAGAGAGGAGAACGCGCACAACAAGGATCGCGGGGAAGAACCGAAGAAACTCCAGAAACACAGGGAGTTCTAGACAGAGGAGAAGGAGAGTAACCTTCGTCCTTGACTTCCGTTGATCCAGAAGTAGAAAATTGAACCTCAAGCATAGTGGTCTAGCTCGGGGGTGGCTAGTAATCCGTTTGGAGTCACTGAGCCTACGGTTGGGTGGAAACGAGCACCCCTCTCAACATTCACATCACGTCCGAAATTTCTGATAAGTGTTATGTCTTGCATTTGGAATTGAATGTCACGATCGCATGCTCATTTTTATACGCTCGTAAATAGTTTCTGTATAGAAGTGTTTTCTTTGTGTTTTGATTAGAAATAATGGATGCATGCTTATGCTGATATAACTACAAATCGGTTAATGTATAGAATGTATGAGTTCAGGATATGAGTCCATTCCTCTAAAGATTGACCCATCTAACTTGACTCGTGCTATGCCCTAGTTCATCCTCCTGAAGGCACATTTTTTGGGAAAGTTCCCTCGCATTCCAGAGTCGAGGTGAATCCCTTGAAAAGTCTACCATTGCAGTAAATCCACGAGTTTACCTTACCCCGGTTGTGAAGTAAATGGGCTTCAGAGTTTCGGCACCCAGGAAACCCAATGGTATGAATCCCACGTCTTCGCAAGTTGCGAAATCTCGGTACGCGAAATCCCTGTATGTAAAACCCCGAAGGGATGTAGTGTAAAAGGATTTCGGCGTTTTGGCACCCGGGAAACCCAATGGTATGAATCCCACGTCTTCGTAAGTTGTGAAATCCTAATATGCCAAACCCCAAAATGGTTTAGCATGAATAGGTTTTGGTGTTTCGGCATTTTGGCACCCAGGAAACTCAAGGGCAAGTTCCCTTGTATTCGTCAGTCGCGAAATCCCAATATGCGAAACCACGAAATGGTTTAGCATGAATAGGTTTTGGTGTTTTGGCACCCGGGAAACCCAAGGGAAAGTTCCCTTGTTTTCGCCAGTCGCGAAATCCCAATATGCGAAACCCCGGAATGGTTTAGCGTGAATTGGTTTTGGTGTTTCGGCATTTCGGCACCCGGGAAACCCAAGGGAAAGTTCCCTTGTATTTTCCAGTCGCGAAATCTAGATATGCGAAACCCCGAAATGGTTTAGTGTGAATAGGTTTTCGTGTTTTGGCATTTCGGCACCCGGGAAACCCAAGGGCAAGTTCCCTTGTATTTGCTAGTCGCAAAATCTCGATATGCGAAACCCCGAAATGGTTTAGCATGAATAGGTTTTGGTTTTTCGGTGTTTCGACACCTGGGAAACCTAAGGGAAAGACCCCTCGTCTTCGCCAGTCACGAAATCCCGGTACGTGAAACCTCGATGTGCTCTGTGAATGAGCCCTAGGTCACCGGACAGGGTCTTGTGGTAGGGAGGAGGAGTCCCGAAAGAATCTGGACTGCCCATTTGTAGGGACGCGAGGCGAAGATCTAAGGCCATCGGGGTTCTGGACAACAGAGGAATAGGAGTGAAGACCTCGCCAGAAATCCTGAAAGGTAGAGTGTCGGGATTTAATCTGGGTCGTTGATCAAGTCGACGATCTGGACCATAGATCCAGATGATACCGCGATTTTGGGTTCCGGGGATTTTAAAGGGAATGGAGGAACGCTTGCATCGCGATTTCCCGTATCGCGAAACCCTGAAAGCATTTATAGGAATAGTGCCAGGTCATAGGATCGGTTGTATGAAAAGTGACCCAAGGGAGGAGCTAAGGATCTATTAGACCCTTTTGGGTTTTGACATTTCGAAAGACCAAGAACAGGGGAACACTTGCATCGTGATTCCCCGAATCGCGAAAGCCAGAAGTGAATTTTTGGTAAGGCCTGTGGTCATAGCCAACGATCACATGGGGGAGCATAAGGGAAGGGAGGGTTTGTGCTAGGCCCAATAGAATTTCGGGGATTTTGTCCCTCGAGAAAAAGGAGAAAAAAAAAGGCAAAAAATCTTAGTTGCCGTAGTGGGTGTGTGACAAATTGGTATCAGAGCATGGTTACAACACTTGGCCTGCTTAGGCTCAGGGATGAGTTGCGCAGGAACTCCATCTGAAGTATTCTTAAAAGGAGTAACTCTCTATCCTAACCCCTCTTATCAAAAGCGAAAGTTAAGAATGAAAATTCCTATTGTTTGTATGCATTTGGAAAATATGAATTATGTGCTGATTGTGAATGAATATAATGTTGACTAACAATGAGTGTTTTTCTTGCACAACAAGCGGACGAGCAACTGCAGGAAACTGCAGATGCATATAATGGTCACGCACCAGGAAGTGGGGGATGGCTCCTCCCACAATAGAGACGAAGAGTCTGATGAAAGGAGAGTGGTAGAGACCCCTCTAGATCTAGCTGGGATTGTGAGAAGCCTCATGGTCGAACTACAGAGCTGCAAGGTCGACAATGAGAGGTTGATAAAAGAGCAAGATAAGCAAACCGAAATTAATGCAGTCTTGTTGCAGAGTTTATCCGACATACAAAGACAATTGCAGCATGGACCTGACATCGGTCATGCAGACCGACGACAGATAAAGAAAAGTCGAAGTCCACCTGAGATACAGAAACGTGGTCTTTTGAGTGGCCACACTGGGATGAACACCTCGAGAAAGGTTCACCCTAGAGATAAGGGACAAGCGTCGGATGATTCCTCTGGAAAGGAAACTAGCGACTCAGAGGGATCTTCTAGTAGAAGAACTAGTTCTTATTCCCAAAGAAAATGGAAGAAGAGAAATCATTCCAAAAATCATAATCTCGAAGAATTCAAGAAGGCCAAACCACCCTCTTTCGACGGTGAAATAAAGAAGGGAGAGGAAGCGGAGGCCTGGTT
>ML808596.1:94214-106221 GCA_009831015.1 Picea engelmannii | reverse complement strand
TCGCCATGTGAGGATGAAATTTTAGTGATAACACCCGCGAAAGAAAATAGACGTTTCAACAGCCGATGAAAAAGTAAGTATCGAGTCTACTCCCGATGCCTCCATTTTTCTCGATACTCAGATCCCCGACAAGCGACAGGCAGAGGCCAGGTCTTCAGGGCACAATGAGGAAGTTCAAGAAATCGATATTGAACAAATATACACCACCAGAAGTTTGGGAAACACACTCACATGGGGTGATCAATAGATTCCCAAACTTGTGGACGAGGTAGCAGACATATATGCAATCGCCTATGATTGAAAGAGGAAGGCTATTTTCGAATGGACCACCAAGAAAAGGTGGATTAAATTGGATAGCTCCATCCTTACAACCACAGAGGAAGATTTGATAAACATAGAAAATGCCAGAACATCCGAAGTTATCGACATAGGGAGAGCAATCTTAGACACCACCCTAGACAGAGCAAAAAAGGATGAAAAGGAACTGGCCGCTGCCCTGAAAGAACTGGAACATTTGCGCCATCTGGCTAAGTATTATTAGAACACTATGTAGGCCTTAGTATATTTAAGGAGCGAGTTCTAGGAGGCCTATAACAAGTTCACAAATGAGAGACACTTATTTGTCACAAGGATAGTTGAACTCCAAGAGGAAGATTCTCATGGCACTCACAACGTGTAAGGATATGTAACGATGGTGTGAGAAAGTGTAGTAAGCCACATAAAGAAATGACTACATTGGTGTAGTCCAACAGGGTCGAGAAAAGGAATAACACAACATCCGGGTGTTGAGCGAAAATAGTCTTGAACGCATAAAAAGGTCAGCCGATTATTGTGCCAAAATGTCTCGAGAACCACAACATGAAATTCAAGGGAAATCAGCCAAGTGTGAAAGACACTGAGTTAAGATCAACTAGATTTTGAAAGATATCAGACTACCCGATTTTGAGATACTCGATGTTTTCGTCGACTTGCGTGACATAGTTGAATCACACGCCAAGAAAGATTCTTCATGGGCTGAAATACTAGAAAAGGTGACCAACACAACGCCAGGACATGTACAACAATTTCTGGAACATCTGATCAACACTCGGGCTGTGCTTCAACAGTTAAGTGCTAGTTTGATCAAGTATCATATGCATGCTATTAACACAGGGGTAGACCCAGGGTTCAACACTACAACAATGCACCAACAAAACCCTAACTACTGACCCATTTGACAACACCTACGAAGCAAATGAAGTCTCACCCGAGGTAGAGGCAGGGGTGGTTGCAAGACTCAGGTGTCTGCAACCTTAGCTGGGACATAGATATGTGATTCTAACACTTAGAAAACACTTTAGCCTAGATCATTCATCAGTATTTAACCCTCATGGCACTTTGCAGATGGACTATAGCACTGCAACATTCACTTAGATCTAGGTTAACTTAGCACTTAGCAACAAAAAAATAGGTCTAGCACTCAACACTTTCATATATGTCAGATCTACATCCATACATCTAAGAAGAACAAAGCAAAGTATATCTATCTAATTATATCATAGCAAAGCACATAACATAATCATATAAAAGTACAACACATGGAAAGAGACAAACACATTAGGTCGAAGCATAAAGCACAACACGCAGGTTTACCGCGGTTCACCCCCACCCTGGGGCTACATCCACAAAGTCTTATTCTTCTTTATTAGCTTTGGTCAATCTGATTCCAACACAGAGCTCAAACTTGTAATCTGCATAGGACAAGAGATCTGTGCACACCTCACCAGATCCTCCTTCCCAGAGTAGATCTAGCATAGATACTTCTTACAATCCATGCACTCATCACTTACAACACTTGCACTCAGCTCTACAAGTCGGCCACATAGTATGCACAAAGCCTTTACTAGCACTTAGCTTATCTACTTATCGGCCTCTCTTACATTGCCTAGATACTTATTTATACTTTACAAAATAGGCCTAAACATGGGTAAAACCATGGGCCGACATCCCTTTCCCATTACATTAACCCAAAACCCTAAAAGAGGCCCAAAGTGGATCGAGATCTCGTGATCTCTGCTTCACCTAGCGCTCCATCTTTGACAGGGTGTCGATGTCCAAAAATGGTCAAATATGACCAAGTGTTCCTCAAAACTTGGTCAAGGGCCAACAACCCCCCAACACTCACCTGTGACTCATCCCGAGTCACTCAGGTTTGATCAATTCCGCCTCGAATGCCTCGAGCTTGGCTCGAGCCACTTCGACCTGCTGTAGTGCGAAAACCTCTTGGTCAGTGAATTCTTGTATTACTGTGTTGTTGACAAGCCCTTCCAGGTGTTGTTCTGCAGTGATGACAACTTGTTCAAGCTCAGCTCCATGGCTTTCAATTTCAGTGAACAATTGGCGTGCCTTTTCTTGGATCGGCTGAAGTCATTGGGAGACTTCCATCACTTTACTTTGCAGCATGTGTACCTGTTGCTGGGCGGTGCGTTGCTTTGGAAATATCTTCATTTTCTTGATTGGGGTCAAGGCCTTCAACTATGCCTCTAGCGTATCTGTGTGCTGCTTTGCTTCTTGGAGTTGTGCTTCTAATGCCCACAACTCTGGATTCTATGCAAGGTTCTCATAAGTTTGGGTGCTTCTAGTGCTCAACTGCTTGTATTCCAAGGAAAATGTTTTTAATCAGCCAACTGCGCTACGAGTAGTTGCCTCCCTTAGGTCTCTTACTTCTTGCGAAGTCTCGGACATGGTATGAAGTTCCAGATCTGTGATGCACTGCTGAAGTTGCTAGTTACTTCTTCCAGTTGTGCCACCTGCTATGGGACGCGTTCTTCAATCTTTACTTCTATGACCATCACCGAGCGAAGTGCTCTGTGAACTCTTTTATGTACTTCACGTTGCTCTGCTAGAAACTGGTCCTTGCTTTGCTGTAATTGTGATTTTTCCTCCTCCCACTTCACTTCCAGGGTAATATTTTCCCGTTCTGCCTTACCCTGTTGTTCTAGAAGTGCGCTCTGTAATTATGTCAAAGCCTGGGTGGCTTGCACTGTATCTTATTGAGCTCGTTGAAGGCGAGCTTCGACTTTATCAGCGATTTGGTGTAATTGGGCAGGCTCATCACCTGTTCCTGCTGTTTCAATTTTCAAGGGCACTGTAGAAAATGCTCTACTGGATTGGAGTGCCTGTTGCACTTCTTGAAGTTTGCCCTTGATTCAGTTGAATACCTCCTCCTGCTTCGCTTCTTGCTTTTCTGTGATCTCTAGTGAAGCATCATTTAGTGCAACAATCAAGAAGTCGAAGTTGCCCGGTGTAAGGGTAGTCTTAAACGTGGTCTGGGTGGCCTTATATTTCTTTTGAGAAGAGGGATTTGGTGGTGTAATCTTCCTTTTCTTGGAGGGATCCCCCTCCTCTCCAGGCAGAGTAACCTCACATTTGATTTGCTCAACTTTTGTGCCACCTAGTTCTTCACCATCACCTCCTTGCGCAGGTGAGATCGAAGTAGTCTTCATGGATGTGCTATAGACATATTGAACTTCAACATCCTTCTTATTCTTGCTCAGTCCAGGTGTATCCGACATAGCTTCAGGACTATCCACATCGTACATCTCTGCGGGGTCTGCTGCAACAAGGAGGTCCACCGACCATTCCTTGGTAATCTACTCCATGTCTTCTTCTGTCAATTTATAGTATGAATGGAGTTGTTTCTTATGCTCATCAACGCACGTTGTGATATAGGTGAAGTGGCGGTCCATGCTGAATTGTATCAAAGGTATAAACCTATGAAGTGTGTTTGGCAGGAGATGCGGTGTATACTGGATTTCATTCTTCAATTGGTTGTAATAGGCGTGGAAGACTACATTAGACTGCCATTTCTTGTTCATGTCATTGGAGTACCACAACGTACAAAAAATTGTGGCTAGTGGTTCGAAAGTTTCAATCTCCGGAAAAATGGCAACTTCTGGTAGCTCCCATGCGATGAAAGTAATTAGTATGAGCAACCAACTAAAGTGGAACTCATACCCTTGGTATTGTGCTTCTCTACAATCAAGCTCTATTTGGTTGACAAGGTACTGCACCCAGTTCATCTGTAGTCCCTCAACGCACTTCCCTACGAGGTAAATTATGAATCCAATTACTTGAGTTGGTCTATTTTTGTGAACTATCTTGCCCGTGATCAACTGATAGGCAAGGCGCACTGTGCCACTCTATATAGAGGCTACCTTGTAGCCTCGTGTGCCTTTCCCAACATCGCCATAAGTTTCTTTTATCCTCTGCGCTAGTGCTTGATTTGAGGTCTTTCCAGGGTAAAACTCCTGTGGGTCGGGGCCCTGCATACTAAGACCTATGATCTAATTGATCAAGGTCAGATCCATAGTGATGTAGTGATCTAACCATAAGTATCCTCCATGGTAGCAGGACAATAACAAATTGACGCATGCATTGACTTCCTGGCGTCTGCCAAAGTGCGGGATCTTCATTACATTAAGCAGTGTGGATTGCGTAAGGTTCTGGGTCCATGACTATGGGACAATCTTAGAATTATTGCCTTTGGTCCTGGTTAAGTACTTATGCGGGGCTAACATACTATAAAATTTGCGATCTCCAAGGTTAAAATCACTAAATTTTAGTGCTGCGAGCTTATCCTGGTCAGCATGAACTGCGTGCACCCCTTTCGGGAGGTACGCGGTGATCAAAGTGTACTCGAAGTCACGGGGTACACTATCATGGTTCATGGCACTGCTTAGAGGTGGTATGTAGGTAGGTAGAATGCATGGAATAAGCTTGACATTGGCGATGTCATCCATGTGCTTGGTGCATCTCTCATCGGTTGACTGGGATGGATCGACGTGAGCAGTGGAAGGGGAGGCCTAGACTCATCTTGTTGATGATGCTTGGACTCCTGTAGATAATCCTTGCTTCAACATGACTCTCTCAGTCATTAGGTCAATCAAAACTTCTTCAACTACTTTCTCGGTAGCGCTGAGCTCATCCGACATACAAGATTGGGTCAACTATCTTGGGTGTGAAATGAATTCAGAGACTTTAATGAACAGTATGGGAACAAGGCAATGATCATGGGGTGAATTAATCTCATGTTTTGGGCTCAAATTCTAACTTAGAAAAATGTATTCTTGGTGCATGGCGTGACGAACTAAGTAGGGAAACTTAACAACGATCTTCTTGCAACGGGTACGAGGCTGCATTAACTTATATTATTTCCATTATGACACGGTCAAACGGTCTACTGGCGAGCCATAAATGCTTTCTGACCCATTCGGAGTGGCAGTCGAACAGTTATATTGGCTTCCAACAACTATATTGCTTCGCCATGGAGAAGTGACCTATGTCGCTGTTCTGATATCTCGACGAAGTTCAAATTCTGCAAGTTTTCCTTCTGAGATGCTCCCTCTGGACTTTTCTATAGCCTGTCTATCTTAGATCTCCTTTTACTTAGCTTCCTAGCATTCTTTCCAGTGAGCTTCGTCTTGGTGATTCCTGTCCCATTCTGATTCTTATTTTCCTTGGACATAGTGACTTCGCGTTACGAAGATTTTCTTCTAGGACTCAGGGGTAATACTTCTTCTATATCTGAGACATATACTTCAATTTTCTGTGAGTCCTCTAATGCTCTTACAACTTTTACATCTAGGCTTCTAGTGTCAAACAAATTTGATTTTCTTTCTTGTTCTTCAATCAACTACGTGATTCTTCTAGTTATGAAATCTTTTAACTCTTGTCTCTGTTTTTCTAAAACTTATTCTTCTTCCTTCTTTCTATCTTGATCTCTATCAACCCAAGGTTTTCCTAGTAACATGGTAAATGGGGCGTTGTCCTCAATAAATTTAATAATCTCCAAATCTTCCTTTGTCGAATTTCCATTGACTGTCACAGGTATCTGAGCGAGTTTTCCACATAACATCATTAGTTTTCCTCTGAATAATCCTATTCCTCCTAATGAAGGGATCATAGTAGGCTTCCCTATAGCTTCCCAAGTTATTTCTAGCAAAATGTTCACTTGTGTTTCTTCAAAAAGAATACAGTCAATGTCGAAGTCCCCTATTCTTGCTTCAACTTGCTCCTTTTCTTTGAAGATCTCTGATAGCCTAACATGTCGGTGATCATTCAAGGTGTCTTTCATTTGTAGAAATACCTTTTTTGATTCCTTCTGAGTTTCTACTATTTCTAGATCTGCCTTAGGGTTTTCTTCATTGAAATTCATTCTTTTAAGCTTAGGAATCATTCTAGGGAAATCCAACACTTCATGGTCCAAATCTTTGCAACAGAGGCAACTAGGTCTTCCACCAGGGCATTCCTTAGAAATATGTCCCGGTCTTCTGCAACTGTAACAGAGGGTTAACCCTTTCTTTCATTTAAATATTCCCGAAATTCTTTTGTACTGCGTACCAGGATCATGGTAGCTAGGCTACAAAAAACTCTTTCTAGGATCCTGCATCCATTTGTTAGTCCAAACATTCTTTCTATGCATAGGTATAACATATCTATCATTATACTTATCAGATCTATTCATATCAATCTTTCTTTTATCTATCAATGCCCTAGATTTGAAGCTAGTAAAAGATCTATCAATCATACCTAGATCCATGCTTTAGAAACAAAAATTTTCACTTATCTTACTTCTACATAGCACAAAACTTCCAGATCTAAATTTTTTTGACTATTCTTACCTTTATTAGAGCACAAAGCTTACAAATCTTACCTCTTTTCTGCAGATCTAACCTCTTTCTTTCAGAAATTTCCACTTTAACCTTTCTTATAGCACAAAGCATTCAGATCTGACTTCTTTTCTTCAGATTTTTCCTTCCTTCTTCAACACAGAGCTTTGCGGACCAAGTGGATCACTGTTCACTAGGGCACAGGTCCATGCATAGAGCTTTTACAATTTTAGGACATACGTTTTTCACAAAGCTTCTTCTTCCTCAATTCCCAACAATCACAGTTTCAGGTCCCGACAACGGAACCATTTTTTGGCACAGGGGCAGACCCGGGGTTCAACGCTACAACAACGCACCAACAAAACCCTAACTACCGGCCCTTTCGACAACACCTGCGAAGCAGATGAAGTCTCACCCGAGGTAGAGGCAGGGGTGGTTGCAAGAATCAGGTGTCTACAACCTTAGCTGGGACACAGATACGTGATTCTAACACTTAGCAAACACTTTAGCATAGATCATTCATCAGTATTTAACCCTCATGGCACTCCATATATGGCACAGAGAACTGCAACATTCACTTAAATCTAGGTTAAGTTAGCAGTTAGCAACAACAAAATAGGTCTAGCACTCAACACTTTCATATATGTCAGATCTACATCCATACATATAAGAAGCACAAAGAAAAGTATATCTATCTAAGTATATCATAGCAAAGCACATAGCATAATCATATCAAAGTACAACACATGGAAAGAGACAAACACATTAGGTCGAAGCATAGAGGACAACACACAGGTTTACCATGGTTCACCCCCACACTGGGGCTACGTCCACAAAGTCTTCTTCTTATTTATTAGCTTTGGTCAATCTGATTACAATACAGAGCTCAAAATTGTACTTCACATAGGACATGAGATCTACGCGTACCTCTCCAGATCCTCCTTCCCAGAGTAGATCTAGCATAGAGCCTTCTTACAATCCGTGCACTCAACACTTACAACACTTGCACTCATCTTTGCAAGTCGGTCACACAGTATACACAAAGCCTTTACTAGCACTTAGCTTATCTGCTTATCGACCTCTCTTACATTGCCTAGCTACTTATTTATACTTTACAAAATAGGCCTAAACATGGGTAAACCCATGGGTCAAAATCCCTTTCCCATTACATTAGAGGCCCAAAGTGGATCGAGATCTCGTGATCTCTACTTCGCCTGGCGCTCCATCTTTGACAGGGTGTTGATGTACAAAAATGGTCAAATATGACCAAGTGTTCCTCAAAACTTGGTCAAAGGCCAACACATGCTGTGGAGATCATAGAAGTTTACGCACTCCCGATGGAACAACACAGATTTCCATACACCCAAACCTGTGAGGAGTTGTTCATCAGTTGGTCGGAGTATGAGACAAGTCACCCTTTCAAGTGATATCTTGAGTTGAATGTTAGAAAAACTGTTAGAAGAGAACGCCACGTGGTGAGTTTTGTTTATTTATCTACACTTATCCATCATTTTCAGTTGAATTTGATGTTATAAATAAGAACATCGACCAATTAGTTAGAGGTCGATGATTGTTGCAATAATCTCTCTTTTTTGGTTTGTTAAGAACTATTTCCAAGCTAGATTTAATTGAGAAGTGCTTCTGGACTAGAGACAAAGTTATATTTTCATCAAACACATGTGTTATTAGATGCGGAGAAGAACTATTTCCTGTCTTGTTTCATGAACGAATGTTGTAATGAGTAAGAGCAATTAAATCTATTGTCAAGTTATCTGGTGCAATGTTTTGTTGTTCTTTTATTTATGATGAAGATGAATCATTGTGTTATCATGTGATGGATGATTAGTGTAGGTGAATTATTTTGCTTGCCATTATCTTATTGCATATGTGTTTTCTTTCTAATAATTAGTATCTCAGACAGCAATTGGATGCTCACACAATTAACGTATTAGTACTAGGCTTGTGGTATAGAATTGACGTTTGCATGCTTGAGTAGCGGGTTATCCCAAGCTCAACCTCTTCTCTAGTATCTTAGAGACTTTTCCCGTTTTGTTGCCAAGTTGGTTTATACCGGCTTACAATATTATATCTATCCCACTTAAGAGAAAATACAAAAAGAGAAAGTTTGAACTTAAGGAGACACCTTCACAAGAAAACGTAAAGCCCATCGATTAATTGGCCGGATCGCAAGATCTGGAGAACCATTCCACCATTAAACATTGCAGAGTCTAATTGGGCCTCAGTGGCGGGTTTGGTTCTTGCTATTGAACTAAAGGGGTTTAGGATCCATCAACGGTTAGTTCATTTCCTTCATTTTTTTGAGGACCCTAGTTGGCTAACGGAGCCATAAAACCCGTCAGGTTAGATCATACCAAACGTCTTGGGTTAAATAGACAACCCCGGTCTAGATCTATCCTTCCTGTTGATGGTGTGTCAAAAAAACCTATCAAAACTAGGGAAGAGGGAATGGAGGTGGCTAAGGTGGAGGATGTGATTCCTCAACCCAAGGAGAAGAAATGATAGAAAGGTAAAGGTGGCCTATACATGTCAAAAGGGAGAGAGAATTACCTTGACTCACTCCATCCAAAAAGGACAAATGGGACAAGCCATGATTCAAAGGCCATGATTACATATTGGTTGGATTAATGGTGATCAATGGATATTGTGGCCAAGTAGACATTGCATGGGATTCATTGTGACATTTGTAAATTTTACAACTCCCAAGGTATCTTCACAACTCTTGAGTTCATTCACAACTATCGATGCAATCTTACAACTCTCAAGGCATTGGTCAGAATGACATTGGCAGTTTGGGGATATTCTTCATGCACATGGACCTCTCATGCCATACCACATTACAAATATTGGAGTGATCAAATTTTTTGCACATTTGGAGTCATGTGTCACATAGTTTGATGGATGACCTCCTAGTTTGATCGATGTTGGATATTGACGAGAAAACATGATTCCTAGACAAGACCTCGATGGCTAATATTTTTTTGGAAATGAACTTTGGATATGGATTGCTTGAAGGTATTGATATCCAGGTGGGGAATTGTTCTTATTGTTAGGAGATAGACAATCTTAAGATTCCCTTTTGGTGCTCCATCCTTGATATGTATGGTCACCTTAGGTAAACTTTCCCTAAGAAATATACACCCAACAATGAGGAAGAAGTTGAAGAGTGAATATAGGACATTTCCAAGGTCACAATTGATCTATTTCAAATAGATCAATTTCACGTCTATTTAAAATTTATCAATTTCACATATATTTCAAATAGATCAACTTCACGTCTACTTAATAGTATTCAAAATTGAGCTTCAATGTCTATTTCACGTGGATGATGTTTATTTGTTATTATATACATATTATATGGAGAAGAATGACCCTTCCTTGGTTTTAATTAGTCATGTACTTAAAAGATAGGATAATTGGTTCTTCGATAGAATAACTCTTCTTCTTCCCAACAAGTCTCATGATCTCCCTTGGTCCAATTTACTACGACTTGACATGGCACTTCTCTTAAACAAGATGATGCATCTCCACTCAACACTTATTTAATACAAGATATCCTTCCTCAACCTACCGAAATTACTCCTCTTCTTGAACCTAGGTCAACATAAAAAACCATCAAGTCACTCCCTCTGACACAAGAATTGGGTGATGTACCTCTAGATTCCCCTTAGACCCACTCTTACCTCATAGGTTGCCTCAAAATTAGGGAGAAAGTGAAACTACAGTCAAAATTAATTTACACTCGTGAAACCCAACTACATGCCAAGTTAATTCACACCCATTATGTCTCAGTGGGAAATTACATCCCATGATGGGTTATAGTTGGGAATTGTACCTCCACCCCTCTCAAAATGACTTGAAATGAAATCACACTCCTTGGGAACTTGTGTCATTCATGAGAGAAAACTTCCTCCTCTATGTTGATCCTTTGTCTTATCCCTTCCAATGTTGTGTTACCATCGATGATATGTGTTCTCTCTTGAACTAATTATTATTGTGTTGTTGGCTTTGATGAACTTGGCTTTGGTCGTCGAACCTATGGGTGGAAACTCATTTCCACTCATTTGGGTCTCCTAAAGAGAAATTACCATGGGGCACTTGGTCATTTGATGGATGAAACACAACACAATTCACTTAGTTATCCACCCTAGTCCTTCTAACTATTCTATACCATTCTCTCTTGGAAGTTGTATGCATGGGGTTGGATTAGAATTGTGTTGGTCCTCTCCCCTTGGCAAAGTTTGTTGGAAACCTTGGATTTTATCATATCTCCAATTGGGGATTTTTCTTCACATGTAGTAACTAACCTGCTCTTGGGAAGTATACTAGTTAGATTAGATGCAATACCTTGTGAGATATGTAGGAACTTGGGGCATGACCTTCATCTTTTCTTTCTATTATAGAAGTACAATAATACTACATTAGTAGTATATTGTGACTTTTCCAGGGTAAACACTTATTGTACCGAGGAATTTCATAAAATATTTGCACCTTCTAATTAGATATTTTAAAATAATATGTTCATAGTATACTTAGGGGGGAGAAAAAAGTAGGGCCAAAATCAAAATCAAAATCAAAATCAAGATAATCAAGTGCCAATGAATGATGTGAACTATCCTCCACCACAGCTTTATAGTTGTAGCAGAGTGCGAATTATGGTACATAATTTTTTGTAGTCATGTTAATCTTGGTGCAACCACATGCTTCATGTAATTGAGATATTTATGTTTGACATTCTTAAATAGAAATGAAAGTTGTGTCCATAAATCTCAGAGCTAGAAAACCTTCCAAACATCATATTTGAGTTAATTCCTACTTAGTTGTTAGTCATGCATTCTTACCATGAAATGAAAGGAGGAATTGGGAGGATAAGAGGAACCACCTAGGTTGAACTTGGCCATTGAAGGGATGGTTATATTTGTATATTTTATCAAGAGTAGATGTAATTGATGGATTAATGTAGTAGGAACTTCACTTTAGGTTATGGGCGAATGCTTAGATTCTAATGAAAGGGGGATTAATCTACCCCATTACCAAATTTTTAAAGGTTCTTGTTGGGCCCGAGATATGATCAATTTTATGACAATTATTAGACACTTTTTCCGAATGTACATATGTGTTTTTCAAGTTGTGGAGAATCTTTTTGAAGAATTTTGTGCTAAAACGGTATGATCTACACCAGGTATGTCTGATTCGTGTTTAATGTTGACATTGAGTATAATTCATCACATTTTTATGTTTCCAAGGATCTAATTCATGTTTTTTGGTGTTACAGGGAAAAAACGCATCATGTTTCTCCTTCCAACACTTTGTTCAACACTCCTTCCAGTACTCGATCC
>ML808596.1:68149-81783 GCA_009831015.1 Picea engelmannii | reverse complement strand
TTCCCCACAACTTGCTGATTTTTTGCCTTTCCAAAAGATCTCACTTGGATAGCATGCCCCGCACAAAATGATTGATATAAAATTCTGAAACTAGTACCAGAACTACTGCGGGCTGTCCAATATCCAATGCAACTAGTCTCACTCAATTTGGATACTCTAGGAGGAATCTATGATTGTTTTACTCGGAACACCTGCTTGAGACTAGTCAATAGGACTAGTCAGATACCCTATCTTCCACATGGTGTATCAACAAATTTAAGATGACCTAGAAGATGAAATTTCTACCACAGATACCTTACTAATTTTTGAGAATATCCTCTAGAGTTCAGGGTGTGAAACTTTATAGAAAACAAATTATAGAGAAAATTCCGCAATGACTCAATTCAGGATGATTCCAGAACCCTATCTTAAAAAATATGTATCTCCGAACGTATAAGGCCTTAGGAGCTGAAATTGTAACCCAACGTACCTTGATTCGTCTACTAAATATCCTCCAATACGTTCCTTCTGAATCATTGTAGAAACAAAGTTATATAGAAAATACCACAGTGTCTCAGATGTAGCAGTGAAACCCCAAGACCTTGAGCTCTGATACCATATATTAAGAACCAAATACCAATATAGCATATAAAAACCTCAGAATAAGTACTCAATGCCTTGAAAAAGAGATAATTTCAGATAATAAGCCTCTTCGAGGGGGAAACCTCCTTTTATCCCACATAAATGTTCAAGTACAAGATGATTCCAAATGAAAATGTATCCTTGGTATATATAGGAGACTAGGATGTATAATTACAACTAATAGAATAAATCCGACATAAATAAAATAACATTACTAATCTAATATGCCCCAATTAAGGGGAATGAGCCAATATTAGGGCTTAACATAGGAGGCCATGGCAGCCTAGGAAACAACCCACATACCTAGATATACAATCTCAAGTTCCATCCTATTATCAACAACAATATTGGAACTCACCAGGTTGGAAAAAATGGTATGCTTAGTACCAACATCCTTGGTTTCAAGGATGGAGAGGAGGACACAACCAAGGAAAACCTCAAGCTCCACCTATCCCTATGTCCAACCACCCTTATCCTTAGTTCCCATCGAACACTCCATAGCTTTTGACAGGTTTTGTTCCACCACCTTTACCTCCTATTCCATAACAACATCCACAACAATATAAAAATGAAAGCTCCCTGAGACCAACACTATTACCGGCACAACCAGTGACGAATCCAAATAATAAGCCCCCTCAACCTCTTCACAATGTTGAGATGCATGCCTTCCCGACATATGTTATTACTCTTGTTCCATTACAGGAAATTAAACTAAGAACGAGAAAAGTTTTCAAAAGGCAGAGACCTTCAGTAGTCATCCATGAAGAAGAAGAAGAAGAAACCACCAAACAACCCATGGATGACACTAGGTGGGAAGATGTTATTATCCCTAAGAATCAAGAACCCGAGCTTCCCCAAAATGAACCTTCACAAATTACGAAGGTCTCTCCTTATCCAGACCGATTGCTAATCGAGAAACCTACCACCTGACCGGAATTTGACATTTTGAATGAATTGAAGAATATTTGTGTCAAGATTCCCCTACTTCAAGCCATTAAAGACATTCCAATCTACAGTAAGGTAGTCAAAAAATTGTGTATTAAGAATCTAGGTAGGAAGCAAAAGGACCCCCTACAGTACACTTGATAGGAGATCTTTCCGAATACATATCAGAGAAGCCAAAGCTAGAAAAATATGGGAACCCAGGAAACCCCATAGTGATCATAACTATTAATGAGGTATCCATTGGAAACACTCTCATAGACCTAGGGGCAACCATCAATGTTATGAATTCTATTACCTTGGAACAATTACAATTACAACCTCTTCTTCAGCCCACCCCAACCATTTTGGAATTAGCAGATAAGACTAGGGTTATACCTGAAGGAATTTTAGATGATATCATGGTTCATTTAGCCTCGTGGGAGTACCTAGTAGAGTTTCTTGTCATTCACTCAAAGGATCTTGCCAAAGGCCATCCTGTCATTTTGGGAAGATCTTGGCTATCCACAACCAATGCATTTATTGGCCGTAGAGAAGGAGAAATGACCATATCAAATTGTATCTCTATCCAAAAGCTCACCATTTACCCTCCAACTCAACCTATTATGGAGAATCTATGTTGGCTTGAATGTCCATATGAGAATGAGGTCTGGGAAGAACCCGTATTGCCAAGTTGTTAACTGAAGGAGTGGTTCTAGGACATCATGTTTCATCTGAAGGGATAAAAGTCGATCCTACAAAGATTGAGGTCATCGTTAGACTTCCACCCCCTAAGACTCAGAAAGAGGTTAGAAACTTTCTTGGACATGCCGGATATTACCGATGGTTTATTGAAAATTTTACAAAGATTGTTGCACCTATGTTTGGATTATTAATAAAAGATGTTGATTTTATTTGGACTGAGTAGTGTCAATCTACCTTTGAAACCCTGAAAGCTAATCTGTCTGTGGCACCAGTTCTTAGAGGGCCCGATTGGACTCTCCCATTTCATATATCCACTGATGCCTCCGACACCGCAATAGGAGGGGTATTAGGACAGAAAGAGGACCAACAGTCCTATGCCATTTATTTTGTAAGCAAGAATTTGTCCCTTGCCGAGTTGAACTACACAGTCACCGAGAAAGAATTCTTGACAATTTTTCATGCTATTAACAAGTTTGATTGTTGCATTACAGGTTATGAAGTATTCGTACATACAGATCATTCCTCCATTAGATTTCTCATGAACAAGCCCATAACTATTGGTCGAGTGACCAGGTGGCTTTTTTTATTGCAAGAATTTAATATCACTGTGCTTGACCGACCTGGAAAGGATAATAGAGTAGCTGATTTTCTTTCTCGAATAAAAAATGAGGATGTTGATATCCCTGTCGATGATAGTTTTCTAGATGAGAATCATTTTTCCCTCTTTGTCAATACCCCATGGTTTGCAGATCTGGAAAATTATCTGGCTACTAGGAAGTTACCGTCTCATTTGTCACCTCATGAAAAGCGGAAAATTATTACACAGAGTGCTAATTACTCTTGGGTTGGTCATGATATTTTTCGCATAGGCCTTGATTTGATTATTCATAGATGTGTCTGAGAGGATGAGGTACCTAAAATACTACGAAGCTGTCATGATGGACCATGTGGTGGCCATTTTTATGACAAACTCACAACATATAAGGTGCTACATTTGGGTTACTATTGGCCTAGCATTTTCAAAGATGTTGACAAATATGTGAGAAGTGGTGATAGTTGCCAAAGGATAGGAAGACCTACGTCAGCTGATGAAATGCCTTTTCATGCCCAAGTTATGATAGAACCCTTCGAAAAATGGGCCCTCGACTTTGTAGGACCAATTTCACCCATGTCCCGTAGGAAGAACTATATTTTGGTTTGTACAGATTATGTCACCAAGTGGGTAGAGGCAAAAGACCTATTCAGGGTTACAGAGAAATCTGTTGCCGAATTCATCTATGAAGACATATTTACCCTCTTCGGTGTCCCTTGTGAAATTGTTACCGACCAAGGCACTCAATTCATTTCCAAGCTCATGAGAGAGCTAACAGAGAAATATGAGATTAAACACCGTAAATATTCTCCATACCACCCGCAAGCCAATGGTCAGGTAGAATCCACAAACAAAGTTCTAGAAGCCATCTTGGCCAAGACTGTTCAACTACATGACTGGGATTGGGCTGATAGTCTCCTAGAGGCTTTGTGGGTATACCGGACCACCTAGAGAAATACCACTGGGCATACCCCTTATGAGCTAGTGTACGAGAAACAAGTACTTCTACCAATAGAATTCCAAGTAAGGACCTTCCTTATTTCCAAATAATTAGGATTGAACTTAGATGAGGCTCAAAAGCAACGAGCCCTACAATTGAATGAGTTGGATAAAATCAGGCAAGATGCCATCCAATGAACAAAATTAGTCCAAAACCATAGGAGCAAGTGGCAAGACAAGTTTATTAAGAAGAAACACTTCCAACCTGGTGATTGGTATTTGTTGTTTGATTCCCAATTCAAAACCTTCAAAGGAAAACTCACCACCCGATGGTTGGGCCCTTATGAGGTAGACACTGTATATGACAATGGAGCTGTAAAATTTAAAACAATTGACGATGGACAAGTCTCCTTTGTAGTAAATGGACACCGACTCAAATTTTATCATAAGCCCATTTCCAAAGAGGATTTTCTATAGGTCATGTCAAATGACAAAGCATTGGCCTTAGTAGATGGGGAAGTCCCCCCTTGTTCTTGAAATTTTTTCTGAATTTCCTACTGTATATATGTAAATAGTTTTTGAATTTTGTTAATAAGGCAATTCTAGAGATTTCTGTAAGTAATTTTTTCACCAGGAGTACACAGTTTCAAGGATCGTTCTTCAAAACATTGTTACACTTGAATTTTGTGTCTGCTAAAGCATCAAATGAATATTGACTTACTGTAATTAGCCATGTTTTTGCAAAAATTCTCATTTTTTAAGGCATTCTAAAGAAGTTGATCTTGAAACTCTTCACCACTATATAAGGAAGTGATACCATAACTATCAAGCCTAGAGGTCTCTCGTATATTTTTTCCAAAAAAACATGAGTAAGTGAGTCAAGTGTCTTTATCAAAGAGTAACAAGGAGGTCTAATTAGCGGTTAGTCATGGAAACATCACAATAACTACAAAAGAAGAAAGTGAGTTGAGCCTAGAGATACCTCTCTGTTCTTTCTCAATGGTACCATCTACTACACACTAAATAGCTTGATTATATCATATCTTTAGATAGGCCACGTCCACTTAAGTACCCCTTACATCAGGACAGTCACTAAGTAATATAACAAAAATTCATCCTATAACATAAATACCATCCCAATTGAAAAAAAGAAAGAAAAAGTTGTTTACAGAGTTGTCCCCCCATCTTCTTGCATAAATAAATCTTATACTAAAATATTAAAAGATGGAGGGCCAGTCTCTGAGGGTGTAAGAGGCTAACCCACCGGGATACTGAACAGGCCTGCTGGCAGCGGGTACTGGCCTGTGGTATGACTAGGTAATCCCGCTGGAGTACTGAACATGCTTGCTGGCAGCGGGGCATTATACCTAGAGAGGATGGTAATATGACAAAAATAAATAATAAATTTAAACTTGTCCTCATGTACGACATTACTTGCAGACAAAGATGACATGAATTATGTGTGGTTAAGCTAAGGTTAATGAACTCCATAAACTTTCCATTGGGAAATAACTCTAAGAATATCTTGAAACTCTCTTGCCTATCTCTTCTTATCAATATATAGGATCTCTTATCCTATAGGTGGGGCTATCTCCTAACCGTCTCGTTATACCAATTTGTGAAACTTTATCTTTACACCTGACATACTATAAATCTTCGGCTATTGGGGGATACTGACTGGTTTTCTATACTTTTGATTGTGAGGTGTCACAATACTTAGGTGTGGGGGAGGGGTTCATGAGATGACAAATGATCATTGCCTAGAGAAATAAATCTTTGCAAGAATTTTTGTATTATTTCCATGATATAGGTTATTACATTAATAGTCATTTTATTTTTGAAGTGCTAAATTCCCGTGTGCTATAGATTACTAAACATATACATAACAGACCACTCTTTATTGGTTTATCTTTCATTACAAGCTGTACATTGTAGGTTTGAAAATACATGTTTTATGCTTGCTATAACCTGTTCATTGTAGGTTTGACATTATATGTCATATGAAAAAGGATTGAGTGAGCATGATGGCAAGATTAACAACAAGGGAGCATTATGCCTCTGCTCATTAACCACTGTGATTGTCAAAAGCACTTCAAATCTGCAGGCTATCCATTATAAGAGGTGAAAATGTATTCAACACAAAGGTGTCGTATGAGGTGTCGTATGAGGTGTTGAACGAAGTACCATATGAATTACACACCAGTAACTGTCCTAGATTCTAGGTAACTAGAAATCAATTACATTCAATATAATTGGTTGTAGGCAATTGATTGAAGATGCTTTATATGTTTATGATCAAATGTCCAAGTCAAAAGATTTGGACATTGATCTAACTGCGCATCATTACATTTCCCCCAAAAACGAGCCTTCGAATTCAAAAATCATCTCATGTGCACATGTGTGCAACTTACTCTACCATAGGCTCATTCAAATTCAGGCTGGGTAACCATTATCTCAATTCTCCGTTGCCATTTTCTCTGCCCTACGTTAAGAAATCGTGCCTAGCCTCTGCCATTTATTCCCCTGTTTGAATTACGCTCAACCCATGCTCAATTCATGCTATCTCTTGGCCCATTCACGCCCTTTCTTGGTGAATTTTTCCTCTTCCACAATGCCTAAGAGGTATGAACCCTCTTCCTATGCGGATATTTTTTCCATTCCAGAATTTGCACAATGCAGAGAGGTGTTTTTGCGCGCAGGTTGGGGGAGATTTTTGTCTAACTTGCAGGGCAAGGATGACAACCTCTCCATGCAATTTTCCCTTGGTTTCGATGGGAAGACAATAGACGTGGGGTATCTTTCCTTTGAGGTATCAGAAGAGTCCATTGCTACAACCACTAAGCTTCCAAAAATGGGAGATAGATGGGTCAAAAAACACCAGTTGCCACGCTCAAGTTATAACATGGTGTTTAAGCCTGAATTCGAGAACATTTCAGGAGAAAACATATATTCTAGGGAGTGGATAAAGGTGGAATTGATCAACCTTCTCATCGTCATCACAAGGTTGATTACATGCAAAGGTAGATACTCCACTTTCAAATCTTGCCATCTCAGATTGCTAGCTCATTTTCTATTCAACAAACCTTTGAACTTCCCCTTCTATTTTCTAAAAATCTTGGAGAATATGTCCTCTCAAGTGAGGAAGAATGTGACTAACCCCCACAACAGTCTCTTTCACCATGGCTTGATAAAACTCCTTGTTCTAGCCAAATTAGAGAAACAGGGGCAAACTTGGGATGCCTTTATCTATCAATTTGCAAACCCTCACTTGAAAATTAAGACCGGAAAAAATCCACTTAGCCTAAGAACAATCTCTCCATCCAAGCCCTGCTCTCCAAGAACTCCAAACCCCCTTGTACAAACCCTCTCTTTTCCAGAACAATACAAAAATCTTGTTGATATCACTACTTCCTCATCAGGTAAAAAGACCAAGATCAAAGACCAAAATAAGCCTATTGTTTACCCCCCAATGCCTTCAATCTCTCTTGATCCTACACCTAAAAAGCTCCAAGAAGTAATCCAACAAGACTTTCCCATCATTCCCACAAATAGGAGGGGAGACAATCGATTTGGTAGAGGAACCTTTAGAAAGAGTACCAAGAGCACAAGAACAAAACCTTATGAAAAACCCCTACCTACTTCAGATCCTATCCAAGTGTCCTCTGATCTTGAGAGCCCTCATAAGAGACTTAGGGAAGTTTCCGTGGATGGATTAGAGCCATTAAGAAAGACAAAATCAGAACCTACCTCTCCTTACCAATCCCCCATCACTCCTAATTCACCCATGCCTACTCTATATCCTAAGACTGATAGATTTTCCACATCCCTCAAAGGATCTAAGCCTTCCTCTGAGATCATTGATTCTGTGCCAACCATTGAGAAGCTACAAAAAGAAAACCATCATCTTCTCCAACAGTTGGAGGAAAGGAAGATAATAGAGACACACCTTCATCATGATAATGCATTCTTTCAAGAAAAGGTTAACTCCCTTCAATGGTTGGTTGATGAGATGACCAAATCCAACCGCAACCTCATAGCAGAACTGAAGCAACACAAGAGGCACAAGGAAAAGTCTTCACAACAAGAAGGAGAAGCTTCCAAAGCTGATCCTCCTCAGCAAGCCTAGTCACGAGGGGTAATTTATTTTTGTTTGTAGTGGGACCTGCAAAATCGTAAGTGTGGGGGTAATGTTGGGCCCGAGATATGATCAATTTTATGACAATTATTAGACACTTTTGCCGAATGTACATATGTGTTCTTCATGTTTTGGAGAAGCTTTTTGAAGAAGTTTGTGCTAAAACGGTATGATCTACACCAGGTATGTATGATTCATGTTTAATGTTGATATTTAGTATAATTCATCACGTTTTTATGTTTGCAAGGATCTAATTCACGTTTTTTGGCATTACAGGGAAAAAGCACATCATGTTTCTGCTTTCGACACTCAGTTCAACACTCCTTCCAGTACTCGATCCGGTACCCGATCCGACACTTCGTCCAACACTGCGTCTTGCACAAAAACGGTGGGTGATTTGGCGGTTATGGTATTGGCAACCAATGGTGGGCGAATCAGGAACATGGGTTTTTCCCATGCTTGCCCCCTCTAGCTACTGAACCCTTGACAACTCAGTTTAAGTTGTTAAGTAGGGTGATTATTGGCTCGCTCTATTTCGGTAGTTAGGGCACCATTAATGTAATTTGCCGATTTTATAAGTGGTTCGACCCTCCTATGGTCGACCACTTGGTATGTAAATATTATAAATACCACTGTGGTGGTTAGATAGAAGTTAAGTAGTAGAAGAACTGATGTATTGGAGACAAACACGATTTTACTCTATTTTGCCATTTTTCATTGCCAGATTATATAGAAACTGCGTTTTTGAGTTTTAATGGTGAAATCGATTTACTGAGTTCGTAGTGTGCCTTTATGAAGTGACCATGAATTGGTGGGGGGCCCACCAACAGTTTGGTAACTGTTCTTTAATTTGTTCATGTATTTTATAGTTTAGATGCCTCTTTTTTATTTCTTGTACATGCATTGTTATTTTTCCTTTGTTAATTAATTTGTTGTTGTAGTTTAATCATTTTAACTCTCTTTTGTAGGTTAGTATGAAAGCTTGTGTTAGTATACGTTGATCTTGTAGTTAGGAACAAATTTGCAAATTCATAGACTAACCCCGTGTGCAATTAGATATTAGATTGTGTTTTATTTATGCTTTTAGAATTAAGTTTAAAACAGAGTTTGAAATAGAATAGAACATAGTTTTATTGCATGTCTTCTTTAACAAGGATTTGATGGATGCATATGATTAGTTTCAGTTTTTAATTATAGATTTCTTATTCCATTTTTATATAGATCTTTATTAACTAGTTGTTAGTTAATGTATTCGTTAGTTTTCTTTTTATATGTCATGCTTTAATTTCTGTTTTAAGCATTTTCCTTATTACATTTTGAATTGTTAAGATATATATATAACATAGTTTTATTTCATGTACTTTCTTTCCTAGAATTAGATTGCAATTCCAATTCTTAGTTAATGGTTGAATCTACTTATGAATTTTGCTTACATAGCATAGAAGTATAATTATAATCTCGTTATATTGTTGATGGTTAATAATTCCATGAATATGCAGGGTAATTAACATTGTTTCCGTAATGGCTAAATTCTCATTGGATTGTTTAATCCATACCTTTCACTTTGCTATTGAGATCAATGTTGAGCTTATACCACTTGAATTTTCCTTTTTTGTCAAGTGCCATTGAGATATTATACAACACCAGAGACATTCACACAACCACCAACACTATATTTGAGTTTTCATAGGTTAAAAGATAGTTTCTTGCTTTCATAGATCATAAGATAGAGTTTCTTGCTTTTGTAGATGAGAAGATAGTTTTATCGCTGTTGTAGGGTAGATAATCTTTTTCTTTGATAGGTTAAAGAGCAGTTTGCTTATCATAGATTAAAGGTTAGTTGTTAGTCCTTCTTGCTTTCAATTAAGTAGATTTCCTTTTATGAATTAGAAATAGTTTTGAAGTTTGAATTAAGAATATAGTTCACTTGCCTCTTAGGTTAGATAGTTGTTCAATGAGAAGTTTTAATTAGATTACTTGCAATAGAAGTTATCTTGGGTAGTTAGTTGTTCACTTGCTTTAATAGGTTACTTGCTTTGATAGTATAGTTGCTTGTTTATTTACTTGCTTTCATAGGGTAGTTTCTCATTGAATTTAGGTAGGCAAGTTAAAGTAGTTTGCTTTTGTTATTTTCTTATTGTTATGCTTAATAGTTGTTTTTGCTTATTGTTATGAACTAGTTTTCTTTAAATAGGGTTTTTACTTGTTTTCTTAGAACTATCCATCGATCCTTGGCCCAAAAGTACTTAGGTTACATAGTTTTAAGTTGCTTAGTAGGGTTTTCTCATTAGATAGCGTTACTTGAATAGATTATCCCTTAGATAACCACTTCATTAGTTAGACTATACTACTACCAACCCTTCTACCTTTGGCATATATTTTTCTACAACTCTAAGTTTACTTACCCCGAGTTGAAAATTTAATTGAGGGTTTTTAGTGTGTTTTTAGTGCATATAGAACACCCATCAGTTCTACTATAGAATTATGTTTTCTTGTGCTCTTGTTGGTTAGGCATAGGCAATGAAAATAGAGCATACGAAGAATTGGGCCCTCAGTCTAGCCTAAAATTTTCATCCAATTTTTTATTGTCATCCTTTTTTAGGTATTTATTCACTTAAAATTAGGGAGAATAGTGTGAATCATGGGTATGGTTTCTTCTTGGTAGCCATGAGACTACATGGAAATTCTATAAAAAATGAGAATACCGAGAAGGAAATTCAACAACTTAACATTCTCTTCGCCCTACGTTTCCCTCAAGCTCTCTCTCTTGGTGCCCTCCACGAGCTCTCTTTCCTTCCCGGTGCCCTCCATGAGATCTCTCTCTCGGTGCCCTCCATGAGCTCTCTCTAACCCTGCTTGTGATCTCTCTCGCCCAGTTCCATGTCTCCTTCCTTCTCCGACGTTCCCTCCAGATCACGAGTTACAGTGTTCCCTAGTCTCCTCTACTATGGCTTCTGGGTGTTGTCTTTTACTCTGATACGTCTCATGGGAGTGATTTCAGTATGTCTCATGAAGGGCACAAGCTCAACATTGAAATTTCGTTTTACTTCTTTTGTTTTAGTTTTTATGTATTTGTTTTATTGTTTTCCTTGTTTTATTGTCTATTGAATGGGTGCAGGTTTTCACTATCACATCCAAAAGAACCCATGGATGATCTAAAAAATATGGTAATACCGTTATTTCGATCAATTTCAATTGCTCATGCATTCACACATTGCAATACAACATATGTTCCATCGTGCATGCATGCATAACCAAAAATTGCACATTCAAACTATATTATTGTTGTTCTTTGTTGGTTGTTTTTTTTGTTTACTTTTGCGAGGTACTTCCCTCTCATCAACCTTCCTCCCACTAAGTTTATTGACATTATTTTCATTATTTTTTATTGTTATTATCACTATTAATTAATTGATTTGTTTTTCATGCGATGCATCCTTACATTACATAGAATAGAACATTATCATGTCAATAAATCCACCATTATGATTTGGTTCAATTAGTCGATGCCTAAACACATCATCTATCCACCTCCCCAATGTTTTTTTGACCATCTAGACATCTTCATTTTTATCCAAAACGCAATGCTAGGAGTATGTTTTTCAATGCTCTTCAATGTTGGCAAGAAGGTTATAGTATAGGACACCAATATAAGTGGGGATACCATTGGATACTTGTGTATAACTATATCCTTCTTAAATCCAACAAAACTATATCCTCACATGTGGCTATCTTATATGCCATTCACTTTCACTACATGATCATAAGTCCTAATTTTCCTTGGTGATTACCTCATAACCAACACGAAATGACATGACATTCTTCATGTCAACGCATTAATAGATTTTGAACATTCTTTATATGTCCAATATTTATTACATTTACCATACCCCACCTGGGTATCATTCATATAAATGCATTCAAACATCATAAACATATCAAGTTATGATACCAAATCATGGTTGAAGGAATTGTTATCCAATTTATTTTCAGTGCTCATGCAACATTGGCATGACCAATTTATACCTATAATGTTTCCATAAACATATTTGATGTTACCTAATCCACTAGTGACTTATGTAAAATCACATGATCCCTTATCCAAACTATTGAAAATCATCCTCTTGTCCTTATTCTTTCCGATGAGGTTGACTATCATAGGTAGCTGCATCATCAACACCGTCAACCATGTCATCAACCATTCCTAGTTATGCAATCACATCAACCACATTTAATAATCACACCATGATCATTGCATATGTAACAACAAGCCACTTTTAATCAAGATGCAATACCATATATGCTCAAGCATATCTATATGCACTCTACTATATATTAACTCTTGATATGCCCACTAGTACATATGCATTCCAACTAGTTTATTCTCTTGCATTTTACATCATTCCTATGCCTTAGTTATATACAATAGAACCCAAAGAATTATAAACATAAAATCAAGAGAAGACTCGAGGAATTCTCCCTTCCAATTCCTCTTCATATGATGGAACTCTACAACATAGCTAGTCATTTTCATGACCTTTCTACCAACTACACATTAGATCATTAACTATACAGTTTTCTCACACAAGTATAAATTCACTAGATGTATACACATTTATAATTGCTACTTTTAAAAATGTACAACTCTACCCTACAAAATAAATAAATGTTAAGGTGACAAAAGCTCCCTCTTTATCAGTGAAAAATTTAGGGGCGACATTTTTCTCATGGGAGAAATAATGTATACTCAAATGTTGAAGGGAGAATACTTATCTTTATAATGTTTTAAATGGTTTAGCTGAAAAATATGTATATTAGATAAGTCATTATCCCAGTGAAAAATAAAATATAATGTTGTGAATTGTTGTTTTGTCATTAATATTTCACGTTTAACTTTAAATTTGCCACAATTTCTCGGATTTATTGCAATGGAATGCCAAATTCACCTAGATTTATGCGACTCTTTGCAATAGAGTGTCGAGTTCATGTGGAGTTATAAAGTGATTCATAAATATAGATCTCAAAATTCACCTCGATATCTTT
This sequence comes from Picea engelmannii, assembly GCA_009831015.1. Classification (NCBI taxonomy): domain Eukaryota; kingdom Viridiplantae; phylum Streptophyta; class Pinopsida; order Pinales; family Pinaceae; genus Picea; species Picea engelmannii. The sequence continues at coordinate 68,827 of ML808596.1, read as the reverse complement.
GATTCATGGGTTTAATGGTCACAATTTCACCTAGATTAACTAGGTGAGTGATTTATTCATAGTTTATACTCTCATCAATATAAACACCTAAAATAGAAGCATTTTGAAGAGATTTGGGGGTGTTAAGTATTCCAACCATTCTCTTATTAGGGCTCACACTTAGAAAATAATGGGTTAGTGATTTAGTCTTTTTCATCTAAAATAATTGATTCTAGTAATGTAGAGCACAACCAATGCCTTCAATTTGGGTTTCTGGTTAAATGATTTCATATTATGTTTAGTCCTTAGTATAAGTAGTATTGGAGGGAGATTTTAATGGTAGCAATTACCCATTATTATTTGTAGGTTCCGATTGTTGTTACTTTGTTAGAATAGGGCTTATGTTATATCACCCATAGTTATATGAAAAACACCATTAATTTTATTACATTTAAGCCTCCTCTGTGAAATTACTCAGGGGTTAAGGATTTAAAATATCATCTTCATTCAAGGGTATATAATCACGTACAATTATAAAAACAAAATCACATTGTTAAGGTTTTCTAATTAGCATACAATTATACTGTAGTTGTTGACTTGGAGCATATAGTTTTCCTCCAATTAGTGGACTAGTTTCATAAACCTCAATTTTTCATCACCCTCTCTACTATCAATCCAATGATTTCAATTATAAAAAAA
>ML808596.1:37671-59513 GCA_009831015.1 Picea engelmannii | reverse complement strand
TAGCATGAGTTCTCGTTCAAATAGACAATGAAGATCATGAACATGTCATTTATTACGTTAGTAAAAAACTCTCAGGGCCACCCTTAAAGTATAAACACGAAGATAAACTAGCCCTTGCAGTCGTCCTCGCAGTCCAGAAACAACGTCATTACATTCTTCTTCGCACGACTAAGGTCGTAGCAGATTCCAACCCTATGCAATACTTTCTCAGCCGTCGGAAAATTAATGGAAAATTTGCCCGATGGATCGTTATCCTTCAAGAGTACGATCTTGAATTTTCAACACCCAAGAGCAAGAAATATCTCGTCTTCGCCGAACTTGTCACAACCTTCCCCTCCAATACTACCAGTGCCCTCATCAATACCGACTTCCCCGATGAACATCTCTTTTCTATTACTTCGGATGATCTATGGTATGACGACCTCCTCGTCTACCTCCAAACCCAAAAGTTCGGTAACCACCTCTCACAAGATGATCGTCGTCGTATTCACCACCAGCCCCCCGCTATCTCCTCATCGGAGATATCTTATATCGGTGAGGGGTCGACACCATACTTCGCCGATGCTTGACTATTGACGAGACTGATAAAGTCTTGAATGAATGCCATAGCAGCGCATGTGGGGGCCATCTTTCGGGAATGTCCACTGCTCAGAAAATCATCCGAGTAGGTTATTTTTGGCTGACATTGTTTCACAATTACATTCATGCTGTGAAGTGATGTGATAAATGTCATCTTTACGCCAACAAAGCATGAGCACCACCTGCTCTTCTTCACCCAGTCATTACTATCGGCCCCTTCTGTAAATGGGGCATCAATTTCATGACTTGTAATCCCCCATCCAGCAATGGACACAAATACATTGTTGTCACAGTCGATTACTTCACAAAATGGGCTGAAGCTATGCCCACCTTCAACAACACCACTGACACTGCAACGTGTTTTTTCTTTAACCACATCATATCCCACTTTGGAGTAGCACTCCAACTAGTTTCCGATCACGGGAAACACTTTGAGAACGAGATTTTCGTCGAACTATCATCTCGGTTAGAATTCTCCCATGAGTTTGCCTCACCATATTATCCTCATTCTAACAGATGGGTTTAAGTAGTTAACAAGGTCCTCAAGACCATGTTACAACGCAGGATTAATAAGCATAAGACCAATTGGCATCATATGTTATTTTCCGCGCTATGGGCTTACTGTACGGTTGTGAAAATGGCCACTGATTTCACACCATTTCATCTAGTTCATGGGGTTGAGGCCACTCTTCCCAACGAGTGCAAAATTCCCACTTTACGCACTGCAATTGAGCTATTACCTGACATTGCTCCCATGGAGCAGCGCTTGCTGAAATTAGAGTCCCTAGATGAAGATCGTCAATCTTCATTACAGAACAATGAGGTAGCCAAAAAATAGTCAAAAGCCACCTTTGATCACCATGTCAACCTTCGCTCATTTCACGAAGGCGACCTCGTCCTTGCTTACGATATCGCTCACGATACCTTTGGTCATGGAAAATTCAAGTCACTATGGCATGGCCCCTACATTATCCAACATTGCCTCACCAAAGGCGCATACATCCTCGCTTCTCCCGAAGGCCTCTCTCTCAAAGAACCTGTCAACGGGTTATACTTAAAGAAATTTTACGCTTAAGCATAGCCATTCTACTTTAGGTTATTTATTTCATAGCGTTTTTAATCTTTTTTCATCCCTCAAGTCTAAACTGTCATTTGTGCTATTGACAGATGCTTCCTCCACCGACCTACCACATCGGTTACGCCGACGACGCTAGCCGTTGGACACAAAATCTCGCTTCGATAGCTTGGGCCCTCTATACCCCCTCACATGAAATGATCCACTCTAGCGGCATATGTTTGGGTTCATCCACCAACAACCAAGCTGAATACACTACCATAATTGGCCTCCTTGTCGATGCCCAACATCATCGTATTCGTCCTCCAGCTCAACAATGTGTACCATGTCCGTGATCCTTGCCTCTTTCACAAATACCTGCAAGTTAGAATTTTATCTCAACATTTTGATTTCATTACATTTACACATATTCCAAGACAATTGAATCAAATTACAGATAACTTAGCTAACATTGTGTTAGATTGGCATATATCACATCAAGATACCTCTACACATACATAAAACTATCAAAAACCTGTCACAACATATATAGATTAGACTTCATCAAAACATTAACAAAACACATGTAAACATCACATAGACCCCAAAATGTATACTCATATATATATATAAATTGGTCCATAGTACCATCAAAATGTTTATGTACAAATATACAAACATCCGCAGGCCGGTGAAGCACCTCGGTACAAAACTGGTGCCACTACACCAAAATGGGCTCACCAGCCTATATACAAAATACCAAAATACATAGAGAGACACTCAAGGTGCCTGTAGAGCACCACCTCCTGCCCCTCCCTCAGGCGGTGGTCCCCCACCCACTATTGGTCCCTCCGGACCGAAAGGTAACCATCTGGTCATCGTAGCACCTGCTACTGCTGCTCACTGTACCACAGCACACCACGTCGATAGAACTCCCACACACTTGTCCAGGATGCCTCATCCTGGATATGTGACCACATGCCCTCAGGCATGCCTTGTAGCACCCCATCAACGTGGCAGTGAATATCCTCAAAATCTCCTCCGGCATCCACCGGAGGAGCATGCGATGGCCCGGCACCGGGGTCATCAAAACGACGTCTCCTCGCTACTCTCTCGTCATCACCTGGTCTTGCCTCGACATCCTCGCACCGACGTCTCTCTCTTGCCCATGGCTCTCCCCGCTATGGTATCCCCAGCTCCTGGTGAGCCGACACTCTCAACATCTCAACCTCGCGCCTGTGAGGTCCCACATCTTCACATACAAACAACCAAACGATAGTATCAACATTTATACAAAATACATATGTCATGCTATCTCAAAATTCAACCTATCAAACTCATAAACATACCTCAGTGATCAAACACCTCCCCTGGAGGTAACACCATGTCCAGATCACCCCGGAAGTCAACACCAGCGTATGGATACTGCAATATAACCTGCGACATCTGCCGCTACACCTGTGCCACCTCAACCATGAAAAAATGGCTTCCCTCACCACCACCGTGGAAAACTGAAATCATCGACCATTTCCTCAGTCGCGTCTCTCATGCCCCAGGATCACCCAATAATATCCTAGGGTGCAACATCGACACCCTCTCCAAAAAACCAGGCCACCAAGATGGACCCAAAAGAAAATTCCCCTATGTCGGTAGACCGACATCTGTCCAGCTGCCCTACCATATTGGCATGCAACATCAACCCCCAAGCAAAGTTCTCCCTGGCCAGTGCCCTCCCCATAACCCTCAGCTGACCACCAATGATCTTCTGAGTCGCAAGGGACCCTTACACCCTCACAATCATTGCTACTACACAGCAATGTGCTAGCGCATCCATCGCCCCAATGCTCATGACAGAGCCCGACATATAGTTCACCCTCGAATAGTACCTTTGCCCCAAGGTCGCTAATGACACGTTTGCAGGTAATACCGTCTCCACTAGTAGGGGCATCCCCCGAAAAGGGAGCCAAGTCAAAAAGTATATGTCCTCCACCACAGTGAAGGAAATCTACTCTCCCCGCACCATAAAACAATGCAGGTCTGGACTCCACATTTGGATCAGAAACTGCAGGAGATACTCCTGTTCCCGTATCAACGAGCACTCAAAGAACTTCAACAACCCATAGGCTGCCAAAGTGGCATGAACCCCCAACTCCTCAATCGCCATGACATCCCTTAGCTGGGGCCAATCCCGCTCTCGCCAGCCGACCGACATCATGCAAAATGATCACCTGAAACCACATAATACAGTCCTAGGTCAACCATATTGACCATAAAAAAAAATTAAAAAGAAAAGTTTTACACCCCTCATCCTTGCCCCCAAGGCGCGGTTGTTTAACCCACAGACACAAACATATGTGTGCCTGTTCACTCCACATGCGCACACATTTGCACGCCTGTTCACCCCACAGGCAAGCACGCAGGAGCGCCTGTCCATCCCACAGGCCCGCATGCATGCGCACTTGCCCACCCTACAGGGCATCACAGCACGCCTGTCCACTACACAGCCGTGCACACATGCACGACTGTGTAGCAAATAAGTGTGCATATCATGCATGCCTTTGTCCCCCCTATGGGCGCACCCATGCACGGATATCCGGATAACATGAATGCACCCATGCACGCATATTTTCAGATCACCCGTGAACTGGGGGGCCCACACCTATAAAATACCCTGTACGACCCTCCGTACAGACCTTGCCCATAAACGAAAAACCTACTTCTATGCAGGACAATAAGACTACTAACCTGAAGCTCGCTGATCCTGAATTGACTGCCTTGTTCTCCTGGAATCTCCAAATCTCCTTTGACTACCTCTTGTCCAGTCACTCTGGCAGCAAGTACAAATGAGGTGGCAATGTGGGCCCTACAACTATATATAGGCCTTTCCGCCAAACTTCCAATCACCATTTCGGGAGCTTTGGGTGTCCGTTTTTCGATCCATCTTCAGCCACGGGATCAACATCCCGTCATCTACATCAAGACTACCCATGGGATAGTTTTTATCCTTATCCCTCGGGGCACCATTTTTTCATACCCCATCCAGGTACGCATGCTCATGTTCAAAATTATCAAATAAATGCTTGTATGTTTGATTCTCTTCAGATATTGGTTACGTCAGGTATTTGGTTTTCATGTGTGTAGGTACTTGGGCATCATACATCAATGCAACCCATTCAGGTATATAATCAGCACTGGCATGTAATCATTCCCTCTGAATCTCAGTTGCATCTCCAGTCACACCCTCTGACATTTTCCTTTAGGATCCCCATCTCCGGCTCTGCAGTACCAACACCTCCATTGCATCTTAGGTACTGTCACCCGGTAGCACTCTCCCCCACATGAGTTGTCCCATTCATAGCACCCTTTTTCACTTTGACACTCATGCTGTTTTTCAACCCTTTAGGGATGGGAGTCCCGATAGTCTTACATCATGTCATGAATCAACCACATACTCCTTCTCCTCATTTTGCTAGCTTTCTCACTAGAATCCTAGATTATTTCTTCAAGGTTCTATTTTGACTACACCTTCGCAGTATCATGAACCCTCCATTTCATCCACAAATCAGTTTTCCCCTCTACAAATTTCCCTCCATTTCACCTACCTCATACAGAAACCCACCCATGGGGCCCCCACCCTCCACCAGTTCTCCAAGCAAATTGTGCCCTAACCGGCCCAACCATATTACATTGGGGCACCCATTTCTATTTTTGTACACTCATCCCAAATTATTCTTTATTTATTTGGTACATTGTAAACAACCTTTGTTTCCAGCATTTACATATACTTTTGTCATTACCTTTGACGACCTTCTTCCCTTTTTTGGCAAACGCAAACCATGTCGCCCTTGGTTGGGGCACTCCGTATCATCTACCCCTGTTGACATTGTCCATATACTCCAAGTATCCCATAGGACATTTACCTCTACCCTTTGAGTTTGTTCACTTTGTCCCGCCTCTGGCACAACTTATCCACTATCTTGTTGTCCCCCTGACACTCGACCTAGTTGAATGGTTGCGACCACTTATACCTCAAACATACCCCCAACCAAGGGCAGTCTTGACTCTCCATACATCTTGATTTCATCCATGTACCTCCTCAGTTCCTAACCTCACCTAGTATATTTAACGAAGCTCTTTTCTTCTCATAGTCGCGTCCCCCTTTTTGTCGACATCAACACAGTTAACAGAAGGGCGACAGTATCTTGACTCTCATTACCTTTCCAATGAGAGGTCTCAGATGACACAGGGGGAAACACAATTTCTCCCTGCTGTTGTTGACCCCCGTAACATTTGACTTCAACACTTTCTCATGTTACAATGGGTCTTACTTTGTGACTATTGCAGTTATTTCTTATATTTTCCGAAGACCTCTGAACTTCGATGGGCTATCAATGCCTACAAAATTTGTGATATTTCTTACAGATGTCACTGCCTACTATTCAAAGTATGTTCCTCCACATAATTGTCTTCTGTATTTATCACGACTGCCCCCGAGGGTGCTGCAGTTGTCTACATCAACACACCATTCCTTTTTGAGTTACATGACACGAGCATGGGGCATGCCCGCCTCATTTGTACACAGTTTATTTTTACACACCTTATGGAAGGTTGGGTTCTACAGGTTCCCTTCTCCCTCCAACGGGTAAATCTTGACAATCCCACTATCACTCTCTCTTACAATGAAACTCTCAGTAGAAGAAACATTGATGAATTTTGGCTATACATATGCTCCTAACCTCATCCATCAGGGGGCATCTGTTATCACTGAAATTTCGTCCACAAATGGTTACAAGAATCCAGCATCATCAAACAATTATGAGGTCACGCATGGACCAAAATTACCACAAAATCATTTCCAAAGGGTCAAAAAATATACAACCAGTGACAAAATTAAAGTGTGCTATGACTACACAGGGCACACGCACACGTGTGCAAGATAGAAACTCAGGAAAAGCACACATGCACCCGATGCGTGACTGTGGTCGCTAAAATCCGTACACATCTGAGAACAATGCATTTATGAGATTGTTCGACCTCCCACCCACTTCTGGTTCAGCTTCCAAGTTGATTTGACACTCAAATTTGGACTAGATCCGACTGGGTGGCTGGTCAAAGACCTAAAAATGCCCTAATTAGCCTCTTTTCACACTACAAGCTGGTTGCACAATACCTCAAAGAGGTGCTATAAAACAAGGCCATGGGTGCACTTCATTCTTAAGGAATTTCATTAACAAAGTTATGTTTCTACTATTCTCTTGAGGAACCCTCTATTCTCATCAAGAGTATACTAGCATCATTGCATTGGGCAATCCATCTCACCCCTTGAGTGGATTAGCAAGGAAGTCTTTCACCATTTTCATTCAAAGTTGTAAGAAGAGCTTATTTGTGGGGGTCCAAGAGCCCTCCCTTGGAGGAAGAAGAGACTCATAGTCCTCTTTATTCTTGGTGTTTTCTTTCACTGATATAAACCTTACCATTGGTGACATGAGTCTTATTGTTTCTTTTGTTCTTATGCCCCTATGCTCACTAGTTTAGTTGTTATTTTATTTCTTAGTTTAATTCTTAGTTGTTCTTTTATATTTCTTTCTCTAACCCTTTTCCTTACAGCTGTCCTGCTTAGAAAACCCAACTAATCTTGCAAGCACCTCTATTTTTCTCATCTAGGTGGCAAAAGAGGCGCAACATCCATGTTTGCAACAACGTTCATAATGGGGCATCTCATATTTGTCAAATTTCGTTGTTTCCATCCATAGAATATTTGTTGGAACTCTCTTGAAATGTCATGGAACTTCCAATTCAACCACCACAAATGTCATGCACCAACCCCGGATAGTGAGCACCAGTGAATGGGGCCAACGTTGAAATTTATTCAATATGTGCATGTATGCATCGAAATTTCAAATGGTTAGACTAGAAACATGCCTTGATTGTGTAGGATGGTTTCGATAATCAAGGATGTATGATGTACCCACATAATCTTTGAGATCGTCCACATTTGCATCAACGTTCATCATGTTGCACCTCTCATTGCCATCATTTGTCATTCCTTTCTATAGAATCGTTGTCAGAACTATCTTGAAATTTGACATGGAACTTCAAATACACACATCACAAATTTCTTCCACCGACCCAACACAGTGAGCAGTGAATGGGGCCAACGTTGAAATGTTTTCAATATGTGTCCGTATGCATCGAAATTTGACATGGTTAGACTAGATAGTTTTCTTGAAGGTATGGGAGGGTTTCGATACTTAAGGATGGTTGATGTCCTGATCACATAATATTTGAGATCGTCCATGTTTGCAACAACATTCATAATAGGACGTCTCATATTTTTCAAATGTCGTTATTTCCATACGTAGAATCTTTGTTGGAACTCTCTTGAAATGTCATGGAACTTCCAATTCAACCACCACAAATGTCATGCACCGACCCTGCATGGTGAGCACTAGTGAATGGGGCCAACGTTGAAATTTCTTCAATATGGTCCTGTATGCATCAAAATTTGACATGGTTAGACTAGACACATGCCTTGATGGTGTGGGAGGGTTTCAATACTCAAGGATGTATGATGTCCCGACCACATAATCTTTCCGATCGTCCATGTTTGGAACAATGTTCATAATGGGGCGTCTCATGTTTGTCMAATGTTGTTGTTTCCATCTGCAAAACCTTTGTTGGAACTCTCTTGAAATGCCATGGAACTTCCAATTCAACCACCACAAATGTCATGCACCGACCYCGCATAGTGAGCACTAGTGAATGGAGAAAATGTTGAAATTTCTTCAATATGTGCCTGTATGCATCGAAATTTGACATGGTTAGAATAGACACATACCTTGACAATATGGGAGGGTTTAAAGACTCAAGGATGTTTGATGTTCCRACCACACAATCTTTGAGATCGTCCATGTTTGAAACAATGTTCATAATGGGGCGTCTCATATTTGTCAAATGTCGTTGTTTCCATCCGTAGAATCTTTGTTGGAACTCTCTTGAAATGTCATGGAACTTCCAATTAAACCACCACAAATGTCATGCACCGACCTCTCATAGTGAGCACTAGTGAATGGAGCCAATGTTGAAATTTCTTCAATATGTGCCTGTATGTATCGAAATTTGAAAGGGTTAGACTAGACACATTCCTTGACGGTATCAGAAGGTTTCAATACTCAAGGATGTTTGATGTCCCGACCACATAATCTTTGAGATCATCCATGTTTGCAACAACTTTCAAGATGGGGCGTCTCATAATTTTCAAATGTTGTTGTTTCCATCCGTAGAATCTTTGTTGGAACTCTCTTGAAATGTCATGGAACTTCCAATTCAACCACCACAAATGTCATGCAGTGACCCAACATAGTGAGCACTAGTGAATGGGGCAAACCTTCAAATTTCTTCAATATGTGCCTGTATGCATCGAAATTTGACATGGATAGACTAGACACATGCCTTGATGGATTGGGAGGGTTTGAAGACTCAAGGATGTTTGATGTCCCAACCATATAATCTTTGAGATCGTCCATGTTTTCAACAACGTTCATAATGGGGTGTCTCATAGTTTTCAAATGTCGTTGTTTCCATTTGTAGAAGCTTTGCTGGAACTCTCTTGAAATGTCATGGAACTTCCAATTCAACCACCACATATGTCATGGATTGAACCCGCATAGTGAGAACTAGTGAATGGGGCCAACATTTAAATTCCTAAATATGTGCCTGTATGCATCGAAATTTGACATGGTTATACTAGATACATGCCTTGATGGTATGGGAGGGTTTAAAGACTCAAGGATGTTTGATGTACCGACCACATAATCTTTGAGATCGTCCATGTTTGAAAAATGTTCATAATGGGGTGTCTCATATTTGTTAAATTTCATTGTTTACATCCGTAGAATATTTACTGGAACTCTCTTGAAATGTCATGGAATTTACAATTCAACCACCACAAATGTCATGCACCGACGTCCCATAGTGAGCACTAGTGAATGGGGACAACGTTAAAATTTCTTTATATGTGCATGTATGCATCGAAATTTGACATTGTTAGACTAGACACACGCCTTGACAGTATGGGATGGTTTCAAGACTAAAGGATGTTTGTTGTCTTGGCCACATAATCTTTGAGATCGTCCATGTTTTCAACAAGGTTCATAATGGGGCGTCTCATATTTTTAAAATGTCGTTGTTTCCATCCATAGAATCTTTATTGGAAATCTTTTGAAATGTCATGGAACTTCCAATTCAACCACCACAAATGTCATACACCGACTCTGCATAGTGAGCACTAGTGAATGGGGGCAACATTGAAATTTCTTCAATATGTGCCTGTATGCATCAAAATTTGACATGGTTAGATTAGACACATGTCTTGATGGTATGTGAGGGTTTCAAGACTCAAGGATGTTTGATGTCCCGGTCACAAAATCTTTGAGGTCGTCCATGTTTGCAACGATGTTCATAATGGGGCGTCTCATATTTTTCAAATGTCATTGTTTCCATTCATAGAATATTTATTGGAACTATCTTGAAATGTCATGGAACTTCCAATTCAACCACCAAAAATGTCATGCACCGATCTTGCATAGTGAGCACTAGTGAATGGGGCCAACATTGAAATTTCTTCAATATGTGCCTGTATGCATCGAAATTTATTAGGGTCCTAACCCGCACATAAGTAGAACAATATATTCATATGTAATAAAGGTCAACATTAATAAGGCCTTGCAATAAAATAGAATAAGTTGAATGTAAGAAGACCTAATAGAAGGTTCTGCTTCTAGAAGGATCTTCCTCTAGATGCTTCTTTTGATAAACATATTTAGTATAAATAGGAGTTGAGGGTATGAGAACCCTAGCTTGGATATTATTGTAATAGAGCTCTACTTGACTAGAGGTTTCCCCCTCAAAGAGGCTTGTGAACATTGCTCTCAGAATCAAAGTGCTATTGCTATTTTTATTCTTATATCATTTCAATGTTATTGTGGTGATTATTCTGGTTGTATTGTTGTTATTCTGCCATTTCTAGCATTTTATTTCTGTTCTCCACACTTTTTATATATGGTATATTACAAGTGGTATCAGAGCACTTTCCTCGACATAAATTGTGGGTTAATTTTTTTTCAGGGTAGAGATGTATTCCGACATCTTTAAGCCACAGAGATCTGTCGTTACATGCATAAACCCATGTTTGATGGATTCATACATGCAGGAAATACAAGTGGTACTTAAGCACAGATCTGTTGGCCACCCTTGTAACCCCTGTTGGTACCCCTTCGAGTGGTAGCTCATCAGAAAACACCTATGTACATATCGAAATAGATTATGTGAAGCCCTCTTTAGATAAACTGATCGGCTGCCTGACTGCTATATTGCCACCAAAAACAACACTCGGGAAGATACTCTCTAGTACCTAGGTAGTTGGGTAGTACGACTAAGGGCACGGTCTAGCCTCCTTAATTAGTGCCCGAAGATATTGGTCCGAGTACTAGTATTGGACCCCACACATATATCAGAGAGTTATAACACAAGGAAAACCCTTTTCTATTGAACCATTGAATACCTAACCCTTGGGGACAGAAACATAAAAAAATTAAAACAAACAAGATCTATTGCCATGCGACTGTGTTCGGGTTGCCAAATCATTACACATTTCTTCCTGGTTAAGAATTTGGGAATTTAATCATTGCAGTATTCTTCAGACCAGAGTATAACTCCGCATGTGTATAAACAAAAACAAAAAAAAACCGAGTCTGGAAATTTTTGCACCATTATTTGAGACCTATTCCATTGGATTCATCTCTTCGCCCTTATCACATTCATACATATCATTTTTCAGCAAAATTTTTGACCCCACCCACCCCATTTCGGTTCCCTCATCATCATGGCCCATACTCGTAGCCAAGACTAGGAAGCGTACATCAATACCTTGCAATTTAATTTCACCAAGACCCAACAAGAAGTGAAACAACTCAGTGCCAATGTTGCCACCATCAATAGAACCATGCATTCCTCAATGGAGGAAATCAAACAAGACCTGACTACCCATCTTGAATTTGTCGTTTCGATGCTCTACACCAAGCTACATATCCCTACAGATAACCCTTTAACTGATCCACTTCCACATACTGAAGATGAAAATTTTTCTCATTCCCATAACTTTCAGCACTATCACTTTCAATGTGACCTATGCCTTCCGCGGGTGGATGTGACCAAATTTGATGGCTCGGATCCACTGGTGGGGTAACCCAAATGGAACATTATTTCTCTTTATACAGAATTACTGATGACTTGGCCAAACTCTGGTATGGTGTTCTCCATATAGATCAAGAAAGTTGGTACTCAGTCCATTCATTCCCACTGGACATGATTTAACCAACTCGGCAACCTTTATCTTGGATCCTGTAGCCAGTTGCACCTGTTGGGCCCTTCATTTTTGGGATAAGGAATCGTGCATGTTTTGACTGAGCATGAGTTGTGAAAGATTCACTAGAAGATAAAAAGCAACGTGATAAAGAGAAACATAAATTAGTTGTGAAAGAAAATGCAACGCCAACTAAGAAACAAATGATTGCAACAGAACAAGGAAGCGCACAAGCCGAAATGGAAGACACAACCTAGATATATATAGGGCTGAACATAATTGTAAAAGGGTTGCTCAGTTAGTTAGTCGAGTTTTGGTTGTTGGTTGTTGTAAGTCGAGTCAAGTAAAGTCTTGAGTCTGTAATGTAATCGATCTATCTGTCTGAGAATCAGAGCTCTGCAACATGATTCCAGAGTCAAGAGTCTGTACAGAGCATTACTGTGTATTCCAGAATCTGTAATTAAGGAAATATTCTGAAGCTAATATGAAGAAGGATCAGAATTTTCAAAATATGATGTGTCTCTGTGTATTTTACTTATTCATTACAGTAATTCTTTATGGTTTATAAGTTATTCTTGATGGTTTTGTGTTTAAAGGTTTGTTCATAACGTAAGTAGGTTCAATTCTTGCACACATAAGATTCATATCTGTTCATGTCTCCTATGCAAGATCAAGATGAGTCCTGAAGGTTTTGTGGATCCTCCTAAGTCTTTTCCTTACCCTTCCCTATCTATTTGTCTCAGAAGCTCTTTGGGTGAGACTTCTTCTCTTCGGAGGAGATGAAAATGCCAACGCTCTAGACTACTCGGTACCTTTTGTTGGTAACGCTGGAAGGACCCTGGTCTCATCAAACTTGCGCCAACAAAATGGTTTTGTTGTCGAGAACTACGTAAAAAGGGAACCTGTAGGGAGAATGATTCGACATATCCACAGATCTAGTATTGCCCAATGGTGGGAAATAAACTGTGACTCCTTTATATGGAAAGAAGTGGAGCTGAGGGGAAAATCAATGGAAGACACTTGTGAAGCAATCTTTTACTCAGAAAGATCGAGTGACCAGTACAAGATTTTCTAGGTTAAATTCCCGGAAGAAAGTTTCCACTAGATAAAGAGGCTCCAAGAAGCTCCAGAGTTCCAAGGACGACTCAAGAGGATTTGTGTTTGGGACACCGAAAATCTAGCAGCACTTCAGAGACTGGATTGTCCAGTCACGTGGGTGATTGATTTATGGGTCAGTACCACACTAGAAGGATATATCATCGAATTTGCAGCTGAGAATCACCAATCTTATTCGCGATCAGAGGCAATTTTCAATAAATATGCAAGGTGAATATTGTTGAGAGAAATACCCCTATGGGTTAAGGTTTTCTTGATGGAAGAGGGGATGTTGACTATGTCCCTRACTGAGATGGCAGTGTAAACACCCTCTCTTTGGGTAGGGTGAGGTGGAGTTAGAGTCATGGCATGAGAGAGGGGAAGGATTATTTTACAAATGGGGGGTAACAACAAGAAATAGGATTAAGATATGAGTGAGCCTTGAGGAGAKCCACCATAGTTGAGAAGTGGTGGTGAAACAAGATCAAGAAAGCAGTAAGAYAGTTCGAGAAGTTGAGGAAAGAAGGTAGATCAGGAGAAGTAGAGGAAATACAGATGGAAGAGTTACATAAGATGAGAAGACAAGAACATCTGGATAGTCAAATATTAAATGAGAGAGAATATCAGAGAGAAAGGAGTCCCCAACAAGTTGGACAAGAAGGATAAGGTGTAGACGTAGGAGTGGAAGAAGTCGACATGAATCTTGAAAAAGAGAGAGAAGATTCATCCTCGATAACATAAGAGATGAGGAATCCGACTGAAGAGATCGTCCCAGTGGAAGAAAATGAGACCCCCCAGATCAAAGAAAATTTCCTCGAAGCCAACGACGCTAGCCTTGAATCACCCATACCCCAAGTGTCTTCTATACGAGTGGTAAGTTCAATACTACCTTCTCTTGCTAGTCCTATTCCAGTGCAATTAGTTAGTCAGTCACAACCAGGAAGTGCGAGTACAGGGAGGATATTGGGATCCCTTGGTAGATTGAAAAAAGGACCGTTAGGGTTTATATTGATAAGAAAAACAAGACCAACAATGGATGGCCACGTGGGAGGTTCGATTTCCCGATACCCAAAATTTTGGGGTAAGGGAGATGAAGACGTTGAGCAACACTGGTTCTTGTGTGAAGAAATATGGAGATCCAGAGGGATTCCGGATGTGAATAAGTTGGTTGAGTTCCAAACTACCTTGAGGGGTCACGCTTTCAAGTGGTACATGAATATCATTGAGCCAGGAGTGCCAAGAATGCAGGGTCAAAAATTCACTCTTGGCCAAGTACAGATAAGGTTCATAGAAGAGTTCAAACTACCCCAGTCAGAACAACAGGCTCTGTCTAAGTTGCACGAGATCCAGCAGCAGGAAGGTGAATCAACATGGGAATAGAGGCAAAAATTCAAATATGTTATAGGGAGGTTGGCACATCCAATCCATGAAGAACATAAAAGGGAGTGGTACATTCAGGGGTTGCTGCCTCTGACTCATATTCTCTAATGCAATAGAGGATAACCACTTTAACGGATGCCTTGGAACAATCGATGAATATTGAAGCCATGGCGGGATACCCTGGGATCTTGAGAGTGACCAGACCCCCAACATATGTGAATCTGGCACAACTACAAGGGAAGATATCGACGCTTATAGAAAATATTCAAGAGCTGACGATATCTAGACTAGGACAACCTCAGGTTTGGTGCACCAGATGTTATACATAAGGAAACCTAGTGAACGATTGTCGACGAATAAGGAAAATGGGACCTCCTCAGAATCCGATGGTACCCCCACCAGGACCCATGGGAGGAGTTATGCAAGTGTCTATGAACCTACCATTCCATAACCCCACCCCATATCATGCTTTCCTAGGAGGCCAAGTAGCACCAACAATTGAGTATTGTGAAAATTTTCGAATCCATGGCCATGGGCCAAGACAGTGCCCCATTATGAAAAAATATTTAATGGTTTCAAATACAATGCACTTTGAATTCTGCACATCTACCATGTATACTACCAATCAATGTAGAGCGTTGGATTCACTTGTAGACAGGTTAGACTGAAAAACATTCAGGGTCAATGAAAACCCTCAAGGACCAGGAAGGGGTCGAGGAGGTGGAGCCGAAGGAGACTTCAAAGGAGGAAGAACCCGGGGAAGAGGGCCAAACAGATGTTATAACTGTGATGAGAAAGGTCACCTGACTAGAGACTGTCCTCATCCAAGGTGGCCATGGTTCTCTCATTGCAGAACTAATAGAAATGCAACTAAAGACTTCCCATAATTAATTTCAAAATGGGAAGATAGAGTACGACAATGAGGAACTAACCTCATCAGTTCAGAAATAAAGAGAGTTATTAAGGGACAATTTCCCAAACTTAATATCGTTACTCGAGGAGGAGTGAAGACATGAGCTGATGCTGATACTTTACCTCAGATCCATAAAGAAGCACCTAAAGAAGACAGGTACGACCCTCTAAGATAGAATTTGTTCTTTAAAGATGCCATAGAGGTATTTTAAAATATTCCTAACATTGAGATGCAAGATAAACCCCCACAACCTATTGTTTATCGTAAGATGGCACAAGTCCATGCTTCACCGCCTGCACCCAGAAACCCTTCAGTCATACCGAGACAACCTGAGCAACCTCAAAATGTAGTTGAACTTTGGTTTCAGTTATTCTCTGACATTTTGGGGAATGATCAACTAACAAAAAATTTGTACAATGCGCTATACCTAGTTTTAGGGAATGAAGAAACCCTAGAAGAAAGAATAAGGGATAATCTTCCTGAGAAGAGTACTCAAAGAGTGCAGTGAAGGAAAGTACGAACCGAAAAAGAATTCTGACTAGTATCCCAGTTAGATGAATTTGAGATTAAGGACATCATGTTGGATCTAGGATCTGATGCAAATATTATGCCTAAGAATACCTGAGAAGCCTTAGGAAAAACTAGGCTAACATATTCCCCAATTCAATTAAGAATGGAAAACCAATATTGTATCTTCCCCATTGGAAGATTGGAGAATGTGGTAATAGATGTTGTAGGAGTAAAGACAGTGGCTGACTTTGAAGTCATTAAGATCATGGGAGATAAGGACACTTACCCTGCACTAATTGGCATCGATTGGGCCTATGAAAATTATGCAGTCATCGACTTAAAGAAATACCCCATGACCTTTGAGGATGATGGAATCAATGTAGTTAAACCTTTGGATCCATACGTAGGACCCAGGTATACAGAGACAACCAAAAATAATATGGAGGGAGAATACTTGGACCAGATGTACACCACAACAACAAGAACAAGAGACGATTACATAAATCCTACTCTTGGTGGATCAATAAGTTGGAGAAGCATACATTCAGCGGACGAAGATTCATAACTGGATTTTGACAGTTGGCAACAAGCTTCATATGAAAGATTCTCAAGAAGATGCGCAACTGTCAGAGTGACCAGATGGGTTGGGACCAAAGTTAGAGAACACCCAATATACGATGGCACCTCATAACTAGACAGGTTTTTGCTCAACATGGAGGAAAATGTAGTAGAAGATCAAAGAATCTCGGTACTAGATGTAGCTTTTCAGAACACCCCTTCCAGATGGGGGGCTAATCATAAAGCCTTAGTTGGAACCTGGGACAAGGTGAAGCAAGCTATCAAGTATAGGTTCCAGAATAAAGAGCAGCTGGAATCAAAGCTGTAGACAGATATCCAAGTTGCACAACTATTCAATGAAGAATCGAATCTTAGAATGCATATTGAACAATGCATGACAGAGTGGTAAGCTACAGGAATACCCTCTCACATATAGGTCCAGGTATTTACCCACTCTGTAGGTCCAATCTCGAAATCTTGGTTCATATATGAGGAAACCAAAAGACAGACCAACGACTGACCAACACTGGCAGCTCATTTTTGCAAGGAATTCTCATTTACAAGTAAGTACCCTGAGATTGAAGTAGTCCTGCAAAAGATTAAAGAATTTATTTTTACAGATAATGGTAATCAGAAATCAAACTTAGTGGTATGTGCCAAACATAGCCAAGAACTTTAGACCAACCTTCACCTGGCCTCAACTGAGAAACCTATAGAATGCTACAAGATTAGCAGAGATTCATAAAGCCTAGATGACTTAGGAGAATCGATAAACCTATCCATCAAAGAGACAGAGGGGAACAGAGAAATCCAAAACACCATACCCAACTTGACTGATAGCTCCTACAATCACCCATTAAAATTGCGCAAAATCAATATAGGGACCACCGAGAAACCGAAGATATATTTGGTGGGAGACTACTGGGACGAGAAAACGAGTCAAGAAATACTGAGTTTTCTACGAGAATATGAGGGTTTGTTCCTAAAGACTTTTTCAGAGTTAAATGGAATGAAAGGAGGTGTGGGAGAAATGAAAATTGAATTGAAACCAAGATCCAAGCCTGTCAGACATAGACCATACCATCTTAACCCTAGATTAAAAGAGAAGGTTAAGAAGGATATAGATAAGATGTTGGAAGCATGACTCATCTTTGTATTAGAAGAAGCAGAATGGGTCAGCCCAATAGTTATTCAAAGCAAGAAAGGAACAGAGGATATTAGAGTTTGTGTAGACTACAAAAGCCTCAACTATGTTTGTGTGCATGACCCTTTCCCAACACCCTTTACTGATGATGTGATAGAACAGGCTGCGGGGAAGGAAGCATACTCATTCACAGATGTATTTTCAGGATATCACCAAGTTAGGATCGCCGAAGAGGACAAAAGGAAGACTACTTTCATAATAGAATGGGGATCTTTCGCATACAATATGATGACATTTGGTTTAAAAAACACCCCTGTAGTTTTTTCCAGGATTGTAATAGCATCTTTTAGAGAGTTCATTCACAAATTTATAGAAGTCTATATGGATGATTGGACAATATATAGCCTGCTCAAGGACCATGTAGCACTAATACGAATAATGTTTGACAGATGTAGAGAATTGCAGATCTCATTGAATCTCAGAAAGTACATATTCTGTGTACCACATGGGAATGTGTTGTGCCACATAGTCTACCGAGAAGGAGTATTGGTAGACCTAGCCAAAGTTGCAACCATCACAAACATGCCACCACCTATGAGTGCTAAAAAATTGTGCTCCATGCTGGGACACACAGGTTATTATCGCAGGTTCATCTGAAGATATGCCAACATTACTGTACCTCTGGAAAACCTACTGAAAAAGGCTGAACCGTTCCAATGGACTCTAGAATGTGAAAAATAATTTGAGACACTAAAGGAGAAGATTAGCACAACACTAATTCTGATATTCCCAAACTGGGAGAATGAATTTCAGGTCCATGTAGATGCTTCAGGAATTTCCTTAGGAGCTATCTTAAGGCAACTTGGAGAAGGAGCTATGGATCATCCTATCTATTTTGAGAGTTGGAATTCGTTGCAAGCAGAGCACAACTACACAACGATGGGAAGGGAGGGTTTAGCCATGATTTATGCTTTGCAGAAATTTAGACATTATTTGTTAGGTTCTCATTTCAAAGTATTTACTGATCATTCTGCATTGAAATATCTAGTTAACAAACCTGTGTTGGAAGGGAGAATTTGTAGATGGTTGTTGTTATTTCAGGAATTTTTCTTTGAAGTTATCATCAAGCCGGGAAGATGCAACGTAGGAATTGATCACCTGTCCATATTAGAGTCAGGGGAAAGTGGTGACGTAGTAGATGATCAACTCCCAGATGTAGACTGGTTCCAGGTCGAGGCCATACCAGAGTACCTGGAGGACATAGCAGTCTTCTTAAGTACAGGGGCCTTCCTAGAGACATATTTCGCAACCCAGAAATGTCACATGGTTGTTATAGCAACAAACTACCATCTAATCGTCAGATAATTGTATAAACTAGGACTAGACAATATCCTCAGAAGATGTGTCTTGGATCATGAAAGACAAGATATACTCTGGGTATGCCACAATGGATTTGCAGGAGGTCATGTAGGAGGAAAGGACAATGCACAAAAATTTCTCTAGGGAGGACTTTGTTGGGAAACACTGTTAAAGGATGCAAAAGTATACGCTAGATCATGTGATGTTTGTCAATGAGTGGGTAAGCTGTCCTGACAAGATGAACTACCACCACAACCAATTAGATCTCTACAAGCATTCGATAAATGGGTAGTTCACTTCATTGGACCAATCAACCCCACAACCAAACATTCAAAGGCTAAGTACATCATCACCACAACTGACTACTTTACCCGTTGGGCGGAAGAAACAGTTGTTCAGGACTGTTCGATCAATACTGCTGCCAAGTTCATTTTCGAGAATATCATCACTTGGTTCGGATGTCCCAGGAGCCTAACCAACGATCAAGGAGCCCATTTAATTAGTATCACTATAGAAAAAATTACAACAGAGTTCTTGATCCAACATCACAAAAGTGGTCCCCACCACCCACATGCCAATGGAATAGTCGAAGCCTTCAACAAGATTTTGGAAAGAGGGTTGACAAAGGTCTGTTGTGAAAATCGAGAGGATTGGGATGACAGAGTCCTAGTAGTACTATGGAATTACAGGACAACCACAAAGAAAATCCATAGGAACACACCGTTCCATCTTGTTTACAAGTGAGAGGCAGTGGTGCTTGCATAATTCATCACTCTAGGTTTGTATATTGCTTAAATCACACATATGTCAGAAGAGGAATCCATTACATAGACATTGTTAGGTACCTAACCCCTTACGTAGGTAGAAAAATGTATTCCCACACATATGTTAGAAGAGGAATCCATTACATAGATACTATTAGGGACCTAACCCCTTACATAGGTAGAACAATGTATTCCAATCTAATAAAGGTCAATATTAATAAGGCCTTGCAATAAGTTAGAATAAATCATAAGAAGACCTAATAGAAGCTTCCACTTCTAGAAGGATCTTCCTTTAGATGGTTCTCTTGATAGACATATTTAGTATAAATAGGAGTCGAGGGTATGAGAACCCTAGCTTGGATATTATTGTAATTGAGCTCTTCTTGACTGGAAGTTTCCCCCTCGAAGAGGCCCGTGAACATTGCTCTCAGTAATCGAAGTGCTCTTTCTGGTGTTATTCTGTTATCATTTCAGTATTATTGTGGTGTTATTTTGGTTATATTGTTGTTCATCTACCATTTATAACATTTTATTTCTATTTTGCATACTTTTTATATCTGGAATATTACAAGTGGTATCAGAGCACTTTCCTTGGTAGAAAATTGTGGGTTAAATTTTTTCAGGGTAGAGACGTATTCTGATGTCTTTAAGCCACAAAGATTTGTCATTACGCACATAAACCCATGGTTGAGGGATTCATACACATAGGAAATACAAGTGGTTATTAAGCACACATATATTGGCCACCTTTGTAACCCCTGTTGGTACCTGTACGAGTGGTAGCGCATCACAAAACACCTGTGTACGAATCAACCTAGATTTCCTGAAGCCCTCTTTAGATAAACCAATCGGGCACCTGACTGTTATAGTGCTACCGAGAATAACACTCGAGAAGATACTTTCTAGTACTTGGGTAGTTGGGTAGTTCGGATAAGGGCATGGTCTAGCCTCCTTAGTTAGTGCCCTGAAATATTGGGTCGAGTACTACTATTGGACCCCACATGTATATCAAAGAGCTATAGCACAAGGAAAACCCTTGTCTGTAGAACCCTTGAATACCTAACCTTTGGGGACAGAAATAAAAAAATTAAAACATACAAGATCTATTGCATCGCAACTGTGTTCGGGTTGCCAAATCACTACACATTTCTTTCTGGTTAATCATTTGGGAATTTCATCACTGTAGTATTCTTCAGACTGGAGTATAACTCCACAGGTGTAAAAAAAAAAAGATAAAAAAAAGTTTGGAAATTTTTGCACCATTATTTGAGACCTATTCCATTGGTTTTATCTCTTCGCCCTTATCACATTCATACATATCATTTGTTAGCAAAATTTTTGACCCCACCAACCCCATTTTGGTTCCCTCATCATCATGGCCCATACCCGTAGACAATACTTTAAAGCTCGCTTCAATACATTGCAATCTAATTTCACAGAGAACTAACAAGAAGTGAAATAGCTCAGTGCCAATGTTGCCACCATCAATACAACCATGCAGTCCTCCATCCCCGCCTCAATCGAGGAACTCAAACAAGACATGACTACCCAGCTTGAATCTATCATTTCGATGATATGCACCAAGTTGCATATCCCTATGGATAACCCTTTATCTGACCCACCCTGTTAAGTACCTATACCAGATCTGCAAATATACTTCAATAATACCAAGAATAAACCATAAACCATTCACCATAACATGAACACAAGAAATTGAGAAAACCCTTGAGGTAGGGTAACACCATATATTAATCCTTATGGAAGGATAAAACTCCTCAAGTAATCCTTGCTTGTACAATCACAATATTCTTCACTCTGTTTCATTACATTGCCTACACTTCTTTGTATATCTCTCCCTATCTCTTAGGAACCTTCTAGAGATCCTTCTCACATTTATTACATCCAACTACCATAGTGGGCCTTTATTAATATAGTGGACCTAGTCCACCTTACATTGAATGACCGCATTCCCATATATTAATTGACTTCCACTAATAACACATAACTACATTCCCATTGGGTACCTCCCTAGGTACCCCATATTACCTCCCTAGGTATACCACATTCCATCCCCCTTCACATGTTTCGTCCTAGAAACATTAGAAGAAACCATACAATATGAC
>ML808596.1:5455-35766 GCA_009831015.1 Picea engelmannii | reverse complement strand
ACACTGACACCAACCATTTGGGCTATTTGAAAAGGTTGAAACAATCAAGCACAATAGAAGACTTTATAGCTTCTTTTGAGTGCCTGGATTTTCAGACAGAGGGCATGTCTGATGCCTTTTCTCAAGAGTGTTTTATTAGTGGCCTCAAGGATGAGATTCAGGCCCCTGTCCTCATGGCTCAGCCTTAGAGTTGGGTGGAGGCTACTAAAAGAGATAAAGAAGCACAACAAGTTGTATCTTCTCAAAACCAAAAACCCTCCTTTATCCCTTGCACTAAACCAGTAAATCCCACTATTCCCTCCGCTCCACTAAAGATCCAAAAATTGACCAGGGATGAAATGGCTGAATGCCAACTCAAAGGCCTTTGTTATAATTGTGATGAAAAATATTTCCCGGGCCACAAGTGTAAGGAAAAAAAGTTTTTTATGGCCATCTCGGAGGATATTTTAGAAGAGGATGTTGAAACTCCCCTTGTGTCTGAGTCACCTGAAACCACTAACATAACCCCTCCCTCAGACCCTCCCTAAGAACTGGTCATTTCCCTAAATGCTCTCACTAGCTTCTCTGCTCCCCAAACCCTCAAGCTAATCGGTTACATCAAGCATAGGAAGGTCATCATTCTGGTTGATAGTGGAAGCACCCATAATTTTATTCATCGCCGCATTGCCTAAGAAACTCATTGCTACATCCATGCAGTCAATAATTTCCAAATCATGATTGTCAATGGTGGCTCCATGAAATGTGGAGGGCATTGTGAAAATGCGCGTCTCCAAATTGGTGACTACCACCTAAAATCTCATATGTTTTCTATTGACATGGGTGGTTGTGACATTATGTTGTGTGCAGAATGGATAAGGAATTTGGGTCCCATTCTCATGGATTTTAAGGAATTAACCATGCAATTCGACCAATAGGGCCAACAATATAAGTTCCAATAAATCACATCCGGTTCACCTGAGATCATTAGTTCCCATCGCATGGAAAAGCTGCTAAAAAAAGGTCATTCTGGTGTTATTTCCCAACTCCATGACATACAAGCAACAAAGACACCCTTGGTGCTGCAAGACCTCCAATATATCCTTTCTAAACATCAAGTGGTCTTTTCCACTCCCTAGGGACTCCCTCCTTCCCATGGTGTTCATGATCATTCCATTCCCCTTGTACCAGGAAGCCTTCCTCCCAATATACATTTGTATCGTCACCCCTTTTCCCAAAAAAATGAAATTGAGAAAATGGTCCAGGAACTCCTTAACACAAGATTTATCTGCCCTAGTACAATCCCCTACTCTTCTCCTATGGTCATGGTCCTAAATAAAGAATGTTCTTGGAAAAATTGTCCTGACTTCTGTGCCCTCAACAAACTTACCATTAAAGACAAATTTCCCATTCCTGTCATTGATGACCTCTTGGATGAATTGAGTGGTGCCCAATTCTTTACTAAAATTGATATTCGTTTTGGCTACCACCATATACGTATGAAAGAGGAAGACATTCCCAAGACTGCCTTTAGAACTCATGAGGGCCACTATGAGTTTTTGGTCATGCCCTTTGTCTTGTGTAATGCCCCCTCCACCTTCCAAATCCTTATGAATCATGACTTCCATCCTTTTCTTTGTCATTTTGTCTTAGTTTTATTTGATGATATCCTCATCTGTAGAAAAACCTAGATATACCATCTTGCTCATGTGGATCGAGTTCTCCATCTACTCTCTCAGCACCAACATTTCCTGAAACAGTCTAAATGTGCTTTTGGCACCTCAGAAGTCGAGTACTTGGGTCATTTGGTTGGAAAGGATGGCGTCAGGGTGGATCCTAAAAATATTGAAGCTATGCAAGACTGGCCTCACCAAAAGACTCTCAAAGCTTGCGTGGATTTATGGGCTTAATAGGTTATTATTGCAAGTTTGTTAAGAATTATGGAAAGATTGTAGCACCTCTCATTGCACTCCTTGAAAAGAACTCTTTCACTTGGACGCTAGCAACTGCTCAAGATTTTAAAACCTTGAAGATGACCATGTGCACCACTCTAGTCCTGACCCTTCTTGATTTCAAAAAGATCTTTGTCTTGGAATGTGATGCTTCAGGGAAAGGAATTGGTGTTGTCCTTATGCAAGAGGGTCAACCTTTGGCCTTTACCAACAAGCAACTATTTGAAATAAATATGGGAAAATCAATCTATAAAAATGAAATGTTGGCTATTCTGCATGTCATTGATCTGTGGTTCCCTTGTCTATTGGGGCAATGCTCCAAATTAAGACAGACCATCAAAGCCTCAAGTATTTTTTGAAACAACGCATTTTATCCCTAGATCAACAAAAATTAGTGACTAAGCTCTTTGGATATGATTATGAGATCATTTACAAGAAGGGAAAAGACAATGTGGTTGTGGATGCACTTTCCTGAAAATATGAAGATGACGAATCCCTTTTTTCTCTTTCCTTCATTGTACCAGATTGGCTCCAAGCCATTCACTAGAAATGGCTACATGATCCAAAAAGTTCGTATTTGATCCAACAATTGCAGTCCAATGCTCCAAATTCCCCAGGGTACTCTTGGCTCCATGATGAGCTTCGATACAAAGACCATTTGTATTTAAGTAAACAATCAAAATGTAAGTCCACAATACTTTCTGAGCTTCATGCTACACCCACTATTGGGCACTCCGAGTTTACCAAAACCTATGACAGGGTCAAACGTTCTTTTTTTTGGGATGGTATGAAACAAGAAATTCGTAATTTTGTTAGTGAATGTGATGTGTGTCAATGCAACAAGGGAGAAACAGTCAAATCTCCGGGCACACTACAACTGCTTCTGATTCCACCTGCTATTTGGAGGGATATCTCTATGGATTTTATTACAAGCTTACCCAAATTGAGAAATAAATCAATCATCATGGTGGTTGTTGATTGCCTTTCCAAGTATGCTCATTTTTGTGCTCTTCAACACCCATTTACAACATCCATAGTGGCTCAAATTTTCATGGATCAGGTCTTCAAGCTTCATGGCATGCCACATTCTATTTTTTCTAATCGTGACCCAACTTTCACCAACAATTTTTGGCAAGAACTGTTCAAGCTACAAGGCACGCAATTGCATCTCAACACAACTTATCATCCCTAGACTGATGGTCAAACAGAAGTTGTCAAAAAGTGTTTGGAAAGATATTTGAGGTATTTTTCCTCAGAAAAGAAAAATCAGTGGGCTCAATGGTTACCCCTAGCTGAATGGTGGTACACCACTTCATACCATACACCTACACGCATGACTCCTTTTGAAGCGGTATATGGAAAAAATCCACCTTCATTTCTCTCATACTTACCTGGTGTCTCGAAGGTACAGGCGTTTGACCAAACACTTACAATTAGAGAGGCTATTCTCTGCACCCTCAAAGAGAATTTGGTCATGGCACAAAATCACATGAAGCAACAAGCAGATCAAGGTCGCTCTGAACATCAATTTGCAGAAGGGGATCATGTGTTTCTTTGACTGCAACCTTACAAGAAAAATTCCCTCAAGGCCAAGCATTGTCACAAGATAGCGCCCAAATTTTATGGTCCTTATACCATTCTCAAGTGTGTGGGATAGGTGTCCTATCGGTTAGCTTTGCCCAATCATTCTAAGCTACATCCTGTTTTTCATGTTACATGCTTAAAGAAGGTGATTGGAACTAAGTGCCAAATTCAAACCAACCTTCCCGAGTTAGACGAAGAAGGATCCATTTGGCTACAACCACAAGTAGTTTTGGACCAGTATGAGCATCGCCTACGTCCGAGAAACATCAAGGAAGTGTTAGTCTAGTGGAAATATACATCTCCAACATATGCCACTCTGGAACCAACTACCATTCTACACCAATTTCCACATCTCAAGCCTTGAGGACACAACTGTTTTTAAGGGGGAGGACATGTTAGGGTCCTAACCCGCTCATAGGTAGAAAAATATATTTGGATGTAATAAATGTAAAAATTAATAAGGCCTTGCAATAAAATAGAATAAGTCGAATGTAAGACGACCTAATAGAAGCTTCCGCTTCTAGAAGGATCTTCCTCTAGATGCTTCTTTTGATAGACATATTTAGTATAAATAGGAGTTGAGGGTATGAGAACCATAGTATGGATATTATTGTAATAGAGCTCTGCATGACTGGAGGTTTTCCCCTCGAAGAGGCCCGTGAACATTTCTCTTAGAATCAAAGTGCTATTTCTTTTGTTATTCTTATATCATTTCAGTGTTATTGTGGTGATTGTTCTGGTTATATTGTTGTTATTCTACCATTTCTAGAATTTTATTTTTGTTCTGCATACTTTTTATATCTGGTATATTACAAAATTTGACATGGTTAGACTAGACACATGCCTTGACGGTATGGGAGGGTTTCAAGACTCAAGGATGCTTGATGTCCCGATCACACAATCTTTGAGATCGTCCATGTTTGCAACAACCTTCATAATGGGACGTCTCATATTTGTCAAATGTCGTTGTTTCCATCTGTAGAATCTTTGTTGGAATTCTTTTGAAATGTCACGAAACTTCCAATTCAACCACCACAAATGTCATGCACCAACCCTGCATATTGAGCACCAATGAATGGGGCCAACATTGAAATTTCTCCAATATGTGACTGTATGCATTGAAATTTGACATGATTAGACTAGACACATGCCTTGACGATATGGGAGGGCTTCAAGACTGAAGGATGTTTGATGTCCTGACCACATAATCTTTGAGATCGTCCATGTTTGCAACAATGTTAATAATGGGGCATCTCATATTTTTCAAATTTCCTTGTTTCCATCCATACAAACTTTGTTGGAACTCTCTTGAAATGTCATGGAACTTCCAATTCAACCACCACAAATTTCATGCACCGACCCCGCAAAGTGAGAACTAGTGAATGGGGCCAAAATTGAAATTTATTCAATATGTGCCTGTATGCATCGAAATTTGACATGGTTAGACAAGACACATTCCTTGACTGTATGGGAGGGTTTAAAGACTCAAGGATGTTTGATGTCCTGGACAAATAATCATTGAGATTGTCCATGTTTGCAACAACGTTCATAATGGGGTGTCTCATATTTGTCAAATGTCGTTGTTTACATCCGTAGAATCTTTGTTGGAAATCTCTTGAAATGTCATGGAACTTCCAATTCAACCACCACAAATGTCATGCATCGACCCCGCATAGTGAGCACTAGTTAATGGGGCCAATGTTGAAATTTCTTCAATATGTGTCTGTATGCATCAAAATTTGATATGGTTAGACTAGACACATGCCTTGATGGTATGGGAGGGTTTCAAGACTCAAGGATGTTTGATTTCCTGACCACATAATATTTGAGATCGTCGATGTTTGCAACAACGTTCATAATGGGGCGTCACATATTTTTCAAATGTCGTTGTTTCCATCCATTGAATCTTTTTTGGAACTCTCTTGAAATGTCACGAAGCTTCCAATTCAACCACCACAAATGTCATGCACCGACCCCGCATAGTGAGAACTAGTGAATGGGAGAAAATTTGAAATTTATTCAATATGTGCCTGTATGCATCGAAATTTGACATGGTTAGACTAGACACATGGCTTGCTGGTATGGGGGGTTTTCAAGACTCAAGGATGTTTGATGTCCTGACCACATAATCTTTGAGATCATCCATGTGCTGGGCCCATGATATAACGGATTTCATGACGTTAATTAGATCCTTTTTTTTGAATGTGTATATGCGTTTTTCCTATTTTGAAGAGTTTTTGAAGAGATTTTGTGTCAAATCGCTATGATTCACACCAGGTATGCATAATTCATGTTTTGCAATGATTCTCAGTTTAAATCAATATGTTTTTATGATGTCGGGAAACTAATTCGTGTTTTTTGTGTCACAGGGAAAAATTGCAACTTGTTTTTGCATCTGACACTCCGTCCGGTACTCCATATGACATTCAGTCCGGTACTCCATCCTACACTCCCTCCGACACTCTGTCCTGCAAAAAAACCATGGGCGATTTGGCGGTTAGCATATCGACAACCAACGATGGGTGAATCAAATACGTGGGTTTTTCTTATGCTCGTGGCCTCCAGCTACTGAACTCTTGACAAATCAATTTGGGTTGTTATGTTGGGCGATTATTGGCTCACCTTATTTCTAGAAGCCGAAGATAGTTAGAGTGAATTAAATGCGATTTTTTGTTTTTAGAGAAGGTTGACCCTTCCAGTGGTCAACCTCTCAGTCTGTAAACCTATAAATACCACCTCGGTGGTTAGACGATTGTTAAGAAGTAGAGAGTTAGAGAAAAAGACAATTTCGCTCTGTTTTACTATTTTCATTTTGCTAAGACTGTGTAAAGACTGCGTTTTTAGTTTTAATTATAAATTTGTGTTGTTGAAGCTCGTGGTTCGCCTTTGAAGAGTAACCATGACTTGCTGGGGGGACCACCAACAATGTGGGTAACTATCTAATGAATTTGCTTGTGAATTGAATAGAGTCGTTGTCTTTTTATTTATCTTCTGTACATGAATTGTCATTTTGCTTATTTGTTGTATAAAATGTTGTTTATGATTTAATTGTTTTAATTTAGTTTTGCAGGTTACTATGAAGAATCTTGTTAATATGCAATTAATCTTTAGTTAGTAGAAGATAAATTAAAATCTTAGATACTAACCCTGTGTATAAGTAGATGATAGATAAGTTTTCTTTTATGTTGAAATAGATGATAAAAACAGAGTTTTTAATTCATGATTTCTTTGACAGGGTTTCAGTGGATGGATAGTCATTAGCCTTTAGTTTTCAATTCCAGTTTGTCTATCTAGTTGCTACTTAGATTTTCTTATTTAATTTTCCATTTAGTTTTCTCATTTGCTTACTTGTCATATGCTGAAATAGTGTTTAATTTTTGTTTATGAGTATTTCCTCTTTTTGCAAATTGAATTGCCAAAATAGAACTAGTTTAGTTTACTTCATGCAATTTCTTTCTCAGATCTAGGTTGCAATTTCAATTCATAGTTAATTATTGAGTTTAGTGTATTATGAGTTTTCTTAAGTAGTATAGAATGCAATTGATTTTACTAGAATAGTATCTTTGTAACCGTTGATGATTAATGCATGATCAATAATCACATGGATATGCAGGATAATTGATGTTGTTTCCATAATGGCTAAGTTCTCATTGGATTGCCTAATTCACACTTTTCACTTTTCTATTGAAGTCAATATCGAGTTTATCCCTCTTGAATTATCTTTCATTGCTAAATGCCATCGAGATATTATAAGACACCAAAGACATTCACATAACCATAAACACTACATTTGAGTTTTCTTGCTTTCATAGATTAGAAGATAGTTTCCTTTCTTTTGTAAGATAGATAGTCTTTTTTCTTTGGTAGATTAAGGGATAGTTTGCTTATCATAGATTAAATATTAGTTGTTAATTGCTTCTTTCAATTCAGTAGATTTCCTTTCATAAATTATAAGTAACTATGAAATTTAATTTAAGAATATAGTTCACTTGTTTCTTAGCTTAATTAGTTGCTTATTGAGTAACCTTAATTAGTTTACTTGCTGTAGAAGTTATCATAGGTTAGTTAGTTTTTTGCTTTCTTGTTTACTTTCTTGTTTACTTTCTTTAATAGAGTAGTTGCTTGCTTGTTTATTTTTTTGCTTTCATAGGATAGTTTCTTATTGAATTTGAGTAGGTTAATTAAAAGTAGTTTGTTGTTGTTATTGATTATTAGGTAGATATTTTTCTTTTGCTTATTGTTATGATTGAACTAGTTTTCTTTAAGTAGGGTTGTCATGTTCTTTCTTAGAACTATCCATCGATTGTTTGTTCAAAGGTTACTTAGGGTACATAGTTTGAGTTTCTTAGTAGGGTTTGATCATTAGTAGTCTTTGCTTGAATAGATTATCCCTTAGATAGCTACTTCCTTAGTTAGACTATACTACCTCCAACCCTTCTACCTTGGCATATATATTGCTACAACTCTAAGTTTACTTACGTCGGGTTGAAAATTTAATTGAGGGTTTTTAGTGCATATAGAACACCCATCATTTTTGGTGCCGTTGATGGGGAGTTGTCTCAAGGTAGGAAATAGTTAGGAATTAGATCATTTCTAAGCCTTAGAATTAGATTGGTGTAGGGGGAACTTTAAGATGAGAGCTAAGAACCTGCGCATCGGCTATTGTAGGATCCCCCAAACCCAATGGTAGTTTTTTTGTTTGTTTGTTTGATTTCATGAACATACCTAGAGACCCAAAAGGTAGATACATTAAATCTAAATTAGATCTTTCAACCAAGGTTCCTTCCGACCTTTTGGGGGGGAAGGAACGTTCCACTCATAAATTCCACAGACCGATGCTGAAAAGTAGGAGCTAGCTCAATCCAAAGAGCTAAATTAGTCTATGAAGAGACTAAGACAGGGAGTACTATAGAACAAAAAATTGAAGCATCAATAATAGTGGAACAAGAGGCAAGACCACTAGGGCCTTCTGTAGAACTAAACAATACAACCTTTGATTTTACACCACCACCAGGAGATCGTAATTTTGAAGACATGATAGACCCTAAACATGTGAATATAGTTTTTGGTAGTTCAACCAATGTGATTATCTCTCAAATTGACACATAAACTTTGGCACCAATAACCTCAATTGACTTGAGTAGAGTCCCAGACAACCAAGCAGTAGGAAGACCTTTCCATCAGAGGGAAACCTTGTTTTCCTCAGAGATAAAACCACCTAGGTACACTCTTTTTGGAAACCAAACCAGTATGGATGATCAGGGGGATCATAACAATGTAAGACACGAGGAGGAAGAAGAGGCTGGAAACCAAACTGAAACTACCTCCGAGTTTCCAATTTTGGACACCACCCCAAATGTCAACATGAAAAATATTCCTCTCTCAACACTTCCCACCTTTTATGGTAAAAGGAGTGAAGATACAGATACCTTCCTATTTGAATTCAACATCTTGTGTAGAAGCTACAACTACTTACAAGATGCCCAGAAACTAAAACTCTTTCCTGCCACCCTCAAGGAATCCGCACTAAGATGGTTCATGAGGTTGGGAGAATCTAGTATTAGGTCTTGGGAAGCCATGAAAGATATCTTTATTAAAAAGTAAAAAGACTACTGCAAGACTAAGGAGTCTCATAATGACATCTTTAAAATTAAATAGTTAGAATACGAGACCCTCGACGATTATATGGAATGATTTGGTTATGTATCCCAGAAATCAAAATAACATGACCTCCGAGGGGATGCAATTAGGGATATTTTCCTTAAGGGAATTTCAAAATAATACCTAGAGATTCTTAACCTGATGGCATCAGGTGAAATATCTCATAAACCATTTTTCAAAATATGTGAAATGTGTAAGAATTAATCAAGGAGTAGAGCTAAAACAGGGAAGAATGTTCAATAACCTTACAATAGAAACTTAAAACCAGTTAGTTCATGTGGTATCACAAGAGAAGAGATAGAGAAACTTTTAGAAAGCTTCAAGATAGATATCTTAAGCACAATAGGTTCCCAATTGGACACCCTAAATATTAAAAAGAAACAGGAGGAGCAAAATGCAGGAATGAGCATATATTTCCTAAGATGTAGGAGGAAGAATTCCTTAAGGGAATGCCCATTAGATAACATTTCCGTTTGTGGCTTCTGCACATAATACCATTCAACTGAGAAATATCCATCATTGCCTGGTTTGTTAGCCATTTATAGGAGTGGGGATCCTGGGGAGCCCTCTTATGCACCTAGGAGGCCATGCTAGCCTAGGAACCAACCCACATACCTAGATCTATGATCTCAAGTTCCACCCTATTATCAACAACAACAGTGGAACTCACCAGGTTGGAAAAACTAGGCTACACGGTACCAACATACTTGGCTTAAAGGATGGAGAGGAGGGCATAACCAAGGAAACCCTCAAGATCCACCTATCCCTATGTCCAACCATCCTTATCCTTAGTTTCCACCAAACACTCCTCAACTTCTATCAGGTTTTCTTCCACCACCTTTACCTCCTATTCCACAACAAAAACTGCTACAATATCAAAATGCAAGCTCCTCAAGACCAACATTATTACTAGCACAACCAGTGCCCAATCCCAATAATAGGCCCACTCAACCTCTTCATAATGTAGAGATGTGGGCCTTCCTGACATACGTCATTATTCGTGTTCCATTACAGGAGATTCAACTAAGATCGGGAAAAGTTCTGGATAGGCAAAGACCTTCAATAGTCATCCATGAAGAAGAAGAAGAAGAAGAAGAAACCACCAAACAACCCATGGATGAAACTAGGTGGGAAGATAATATTATTCCTAAGGACTAAGAACCCAAGCTTCCCCAAAATGAACATTCACAAATTACGAAGTCCCCTCCTTATCCAGACAGATTATTAATCGATAAACCTATCACCCGACCCGAATTTGACATCTTGAATAAATTGAAGAATATTTGTGTCAATATTCCCTTGCTTCAAGCCATTAAGGTTATTCCAATCTACAGTAAGGTATTCAAAAAATTATGTATTAAGAAGCCAGGTAGGAAGCAAAAGTACCCTCCTACAATACATTTGATAGGAGAATTTTCTGAGTACATATCAGAGAAGCCGAAGCTAGAAAAATATGGGAACCTGGGAAACCCCGTAGCGACCATAACCATTAATGAGGTTTCCATTGAGAAAACTCTCATATACCTAGGGGAAACCATCAATGTTATGACCGCTACTACCTTGGAGAATTTACAGTTAAAACCTCTTCTTAGACCTACCCCAACCATTTTGGAATTAGCAGATAAGACCAGGGTTATACCCTAAGGAATTTTGGATGACATCATAGTTACTTTAGCCTCATGGGAGTACCCTGTAGAATTACTTTTTATCCACTCAAAGGATCCTACCAAAGGCAATCCTGTTATTTTTGGAAGACCTTGGCTAGCCACAACCAATGCATTTATTGGCTGTAGAGAGTGAGAAATGACCATCTCAAATAGACTTTCTATCCAGAAGCTCACCATCTACCCTCCAACTCAACCTATCATGGAGAATATATGGTGGCTTGAGTGTCCATATGATAATGAGGACTGGGAAGAACCCGTATTTCCAAGTGACCATGCCTGGGCACTTCAGGAGCACACACCGAAAAATGTACTGAACCAGTTCATTTCTGCTATCACATGTGTTGATTTTCCACAATCTTTTCCCCAATTTGACTACATGTTTGGGGAAGAATTTCTAGAACAATTGGACCCATCCATTTTATCTTTGACATATTTCATCTACGATATAGACGAGTCTGCCACATCTTATAGTCTTCCCTATGATATTAGTCCAGGAAAATTTCTACATATAAACTTCGGTCTAGATGCAGACCAACATAAACAATTAGTAAGTATCCTTAAAGAACAATTAGGAGAATTCACCTAGGAATACACAGACATGAAGGGTATACACCCTGACACATGTATCCATCACATATATACTCAGGGTGAAGTAACACATTTTAGGAAACCTTAGAGAAGGATGAACCCAACACTCAAAGATATAGTAAAAGAGGAGATCCAAAAGTTATTAAATGTCGAATTTATTTATCCCATCTCTGACAGTAAGTGGGTATCCCCGCTTGTAGTGCTTCCAAAGAAAGTGTCCGGGAAATGGAGAATTTGTGTTGATTTATGGGAACTCAACAAAGCCACTCTGAAATATTACTTTCCTCTTCCTTTCATTGACCAAGTTCTGGATACCTTGTATGGAAAGAAGTATTTCTCCTTTTTAGATGGGTACATCGGGTACAATCAAATTCTCATAGCACCCGAGGACCAGGACAATACTACCTTTACTTGTCCTTGGGGAACCTATGCCTATAGGGTTTTACCAATTGGATTGTGTAATGCTCCTGCCACATTTCAATGAGCAATACTAGTGATATTTTTTGATCTTATTCATGACTATGTGGAGGTCTACATGGATGACTTCACAGTTTATGGAAACACTTACCAAGAATCCTTAGATAACTTAGAAAAAGTCCTTATCAGATGACAAGAAATGAACTTGTATCTAAGTCATGAGAAATGTAAAATGTTGTTGACTGAAGGAGTGGTTCTAGGACATCATGTTTCATCTGAAGGGATAAAAGTCCATCCTACAAAGATTGAGGTCATCGTCAAACTTCCACCACCCAAAATGAAGAAAGAGGTGAGAATCTTTCTTGGACATGCCAGATACTATCGGTGATTTATTGAAAATTTTACAAAGATTGTTGCACCCATGTTTGGATTGTTAATAAAGGATGTTGATTTTGTTTGGACTGAGCAGTGTCAAAATTCCTTTGAAACCTTGAAATCTAAGTTGTCTGTGGCACCGGTTCTTAGAGGGCCCAAATGGACTCTCCCATTTCACATATCTACTGATGCCTCCGACATCGCAATAGGAGGAGTATTAGGGAAGAAAGAGGACCAACAGTCCTATGCCATTTATTTTGTGAGCAAGAACTTGTCCCCTGCCGAGCTAAACTACATAGTTACCGAGAAGGAATTCTTTGCATTAGTTCATGATATCAATAAGCTTCGTCTTTACATTACAGGTTACAAAGTATTTGTACATATAGATCATTCCGCCATTAGATTTCTCATGAAGAAACCCCTAACTAATGAACGAGTGACTAGGTGGCTCCATCTATTGCAAGAGTTTAACATCACTATGATTGACCAACTAGGAAAGGATAATGTAGTAGCTGATTTTCTTTAACAAATAAAAAATTAGGATGATGATATCCCTATAGATGATAGTTTCCCAGATGAGCATATTTTTTCCCTCTTTGTAAATACTCCATGGTTTGCGGATATGGAAAACTATCTAGCTACTTGGAAGTTACCGTCTCATTTTTCACCTCATGAAAAGCATAAAATTATTACGCAAAGTGCCAATTACTCTTGGGTTGGTCATGACATTTTTCGCACAGGTCCTGATTTGATTATTCATATATGTGTCTGAGAGGATAAGGTACCAGAAATATTATGAAGTTATCATGATGGACCATGCGGTGGCCATTTTTCTGACAAACGTACAACATATAAGGTATTGCATTCAGGTTACTATTGGCCTAGCATTTTCAAATATGCTGCCAAGTATGTGAGGAGTTGTGATATTTTCCAAAGGATAGGGATACCTACGTCAACTGACGAAATTCCCTTGCATGCCCAAGTTATGATAGAACCCTTCGAAAAATGGGCCCTTGAATTTGTAGGACCGATTTCACCCATGTCCCATAAGAAGAACTATATTTTGGTTTGTACAGACTATGTCACCAAGTGGGTAGAGGCAAAAGACCTATTTATGGAAACATAAAAGTTTGTTGCTGAATTCATTTATGAAGACATATTTACCCTCTTCCGTGTCCCTCATGAAATTGTTACAGACCAGGGCACTCAATTCACTTCCAAGCTAATGAAAGAGATAACAGAGAAATATGGGATTAAAGACTTTAAATATTCTCCATATCACCTGCAAGCTAATGGTAAGGTAGAATATACAAACAAATTTATAGAATATATCTTAACCAAGATTGTTCAATTACATCATTGGGATTGGGCTGATAGGCTTCCAGAGGCTTTGTGGGCTTACCAGAACACCTGGAGAAACACCACCGGACACATCCCTTATGAGCTAGTGTACGAGAAACAAGTACTTCTACCAATACAATTCCAAGTAAGGACCTTCTGTATTGACTCATAATTGGGATTAAACTTATATGAGGCTTAGAATCAACGAGCCCTAAAATTGAATGAGTTGGATGAGGTCAGGAAATATGCCATCCAACGAACAATATTAGTCCAAAACCAGAGGAGAAAGTGGCATGACAAATTTATTAAGACAAAACACTTCCAACCTGGTGATTGGGCTCTGTTGTTTGATTCCCAATTTAAAACCTTCAAAGGTAAACTCACCACCCAGTGGTTGGGTCCTGATGAGGTAGTCACTGTATATGACAATGGAGTTGTGAAAATGAAAACAATTGACGATGGACAAGTCTCCTTTGTAGTAAATGGACACCGAATCAAATTTTATCCTAAGCCTAGGATTTTCTACAGGCCATGTCAACTAACAAGGCATTGACCTTAGTAGATGGGGAAGCCCCCCCTTATTCTTGAAAGTTTTTTGAATTTTCTACTGTACATATGTAAATAATTTTGAATTTTTTTGTTAAGCAGTTCTAGAGATTTCTGTAGGTATTTATGTCACCAGGAGTAGTCAGTTTCAAGGAAATATAAAAGAAGGATTTTCTTCAAAACTTTGTTACACTTGAACCTTGTTGCCTGCTAAGCATCAAATGAATATTGACTTGTTGTAATTAGCCATATTTTTGCAAAGATATTCATCTTATTTTTTAAAGGCATTCTAAAAATCATTTTGTCTTGAAAATCTTCACCACTGTATAAGGAAGTGATACTGTAACCATCAAACTTAGAGGTCTATCGTATAGTTTCTCTCAAGAAACCTGAGTAAGTGAGTAAAGTATCTTTATTAAAAAGTAAAAAGGAGGTCTGATTAGTGGTTAGTCATGGAAACATCACAATAACTACAAAATAAGAAAGCAAGTTAAGCCTAGAGATACCTTTATGTTCTCCCTCAATTGTACCATCCACTACACACTAAATAGATTGATTATATCATATATTTAGATAGGCCACATCCACTTAAGTACCCATTACATCAGGACAATCACTAAGTAATATAACGGAAAGTTATCCTCTAACATAAATACCATCCCAATTGAAAAAAGAAAAAAAAGGATGTTTTCAGAGCTGTCTCCCCATCTTCTTGCATAAATAAATCTTATACTAAAATATTAAAAGATGGAGGGCCAGTCTCTGAGGGTGTAAGAGGATAACCCACAGGGATAATGAACAGGTCTGCTGGCAGCAGGTACCGGCCTGTGGTATGACTAGGTAAACCTGTCGAAGTACTGAACATGCTTGCTAACAACGGGGCATTCTACCTAGCGAGGATGGTAATCTGAAAAAAAAATAAAAATAAAAAAAAATAAAATTAAACTTGTCCTGATGTACGACATTACTTGCATACAAAGCTGACATGAAGTATGTATGGTTAAGCTAAGTTTAATGAACTCCATAAAATTTCCATTGGTAACTAACTCTGAGACTATCTTGAAACTCTCTTGCCTACCTCTTCTTATCTATATATAGGATTTCTTATCCTAAAGGTGGGTCCATGTTCTAACTGTCTCGTCAAACCAATCTGTTAAATTTATCTTTACACTTTACAAACTGTAAATCTTTGGCTATCGAGAGAACTAACTGGTTTCCTATACTTTTGATTGTGAGGTGTCACAATACTTAGGTGTGGGGGAGGGGTTCATGAGTTCAAAAATTGTCATTGCCTAGAGAATTAAATCTTTGTAAAACAATTTCTGTATTATTTTCATGATACAGGTTATTTCATCAACGATCATTTTATTTTGAAGTGCTAAAATCTCCCGTGTGCTATAAATTGTTGTACATATACTTAACATACCACTTTATTGGTTCATTTTCATTATAGGATGTTCATTGTAGGTTTGACATTACATGCTCTATGCAAGTGGACTGAGTGAGCATGGTGGAAAAATCAACAACAATGGAACATTCTGCCTCTACTCTTAATCACTGTGACTATAAAAAACATTTCAATATTGCAGGCTATCCATTACAAGAGGTAAAAATGTATTTAACACAGAGGTGCCATATGAAATGTCGTATGAGGTGTCGTATGAAGTGCCATATGAGGTGTTGAACGAAGTGTCATATGAATTTACACACCAGTAACTTTCCACAAATTTAGGCAACCATGAATCAATGACATTTAATTGAATTGGTTGAAGGAAATCAATATTGAGGATGCAAACTTTAGAAATTTTCATGATCAAATGTCCAAGTCAAAAGACTTGCACATTGATCTAACTTTGCATCATTAAGATGTCTCCCAAAAAACATGCCTTTGAATAAGGAATTGCTCACACATGGCAACTCGTGCGCACATGTGTGCAACCAATTCCACCCTAGCTGCATTCAAAAATGGGATTAGGTTACCTATTATCCCAATTCACCTCTACCATTTACATTTTCCCCTGTTTTAAGAACGCACTCATCCTCTGTCTTTCATTCCTTTGTTCAAATTGCACTCAGTCTTTGTCTAATTTGCGTCATTCCTTGACCCGATCGCACCCTCTCTTCGTGACCTATGACCATTTCTTCATATCATCATGATTCCCAAGAGGTATGAACCCTCTTCCTATGCAGACCTTGTTTCCATTCCTGAGTTTGCACATTGCAGTGAGGTGTTTTTGCGTGTAGGCTGGGGGCCATTTTTATCCCACTTGCAGGGCCACGATGATGGAATCTTAATGGAATTTTCCCTCAGTTTTGATGGGAAGAAAACGTGTGTGGGGTCTCTTACCTTTGGGGTCTCAGAGGAATCCATTGCTACAACCATGAATCTTCCAAGAGTGGGAGACAGATGGTTTAAAAACCACCAACTACTGCTCTCAACCTATAACAGGGTTTTTAAACCTAGATTCCAGAACATCTCTGGAGAAAAAGGATACTCCAAGGAATGGATAAAGGAGGAACTGATCAACCCTCTCATAGTCATCACCAGGTTGATCACACGTGAAGGTAGATATTCCACCTTTAAAGCCTTGCATTTCAGATTGTTAACTCATTTTTTGTTCAATAAACCTTTGAACTTTCCCTTCTAATTTCTAAAGAGCTTGGAGAAGATGTCCTCTCAAGTGCAGAAGAACATAACCAACCCCAAAAACAACCTCTTTCACCATGGCCTGATCAAAATCCTTGTTTTAGCCAAATTAGAAAAACAGGGGAAAACTTGGGATCCATTCATTTATCAATTTGCAAACCCTCACTTGACAATCAAGACCAGCAAAGCGACACTTGGTCTAAGGACTTTTTCTCAATCCAAACCCCACTATCCAAGGAGTCCAAACCCTCCTGCACAATCCATTTCTTTACCGGAAAAATTGTAGAATCTTGTTGAAACCCCTGCAGCCTCATCGGGAAAAAAGGCCAAGAAACCTATTTTTAACCCTCCGATGCCTTCAATATCTCTTGATCCTACACCCAAAAATCTCCAAGAAGTAATTCAACAAGACTTTCCTATAGTTCCCACCAATAGGAGAGGAGCTAATTGATTCAATATAGGACCCTTTAGAAAGAGTACATGTATCACAAGAGGAAAACCTTATGCAAAACCCATGACTACTTCAGACCCTATCCAAGTGTCCTCCGATATAGGGAGTCCTCACAAAAGACTTAGGGAAGTGACCCTAGATGAATTGAAACCGTAAAGAAAGACAAAATCTGAACCTACTTCTCCTCATCAACGCCCTATTACTCCTACCTCACCGATGCCTATTCCAGATCCTAAGAATGATAGACTGTCCATATCTTTCAAAGGATCTAAGCCTTCCTCCGAGATAATTGATTCTTCTCCAGCAATTGAGAAGCTACAATTTTTTTTTTCCAGCTGCTGCAATAGTTGGAAGATAGGAAGACTATGGACACACATCTTCACCACAATAATGCATTCCTCCAAGCAAAGGTGAATTCCCTTCAAAGGTTGGTTGACGAGATGACCAAATCTAACCGCAACCTCAGGGCACAATTGAAGCAACACAAGAAGCATAAGGCAAAGTCTTCACAACAATAAGGAGAAACTTGTAAAGTTGATCCTCCTCAACAAGCTTAGTCATGAGGGTTAATTTATTTTTGTTTGCGATGGGACCTACAAAATCTTAGGTGTGGGGGTAATGTTGGGCCCGTGATATGACTGATTTAATGATGTTAATTAGATCCTTTTTGCCGAATATGTATATGCGTTTTTCCTGTTTTGAATTTTTTTTGAAGAGATTTTGTGTCAAATCACTATGATTCACACCAGGTATGCATAATTCATGTTTTGCGATGATTTTGAGTTTAAATCAATAAGGTTTTATGATCCCAGTAAAATAATTCACGTTTTGTGTGTCACAGGGAAAAATCACAGCTTGTTTTTGCATCTGACACTCCATTCGGTACTCCATCCGACACTCAGTCTGATACTCCATCCGACACTCTGTCCTGCACAAAAACCATGGGCGATTTGGAGGTTAGCATATCGGCGGCCAGCGATGGGCGAATAAGAGACATTGATTTTGCTTGTGCTCATGGCCTCCAGCTACTGAACTCTTGACAACTTGATTTGGGTTGTTATGTTGGGCGATGATTGGCTCGCCTTATTTCTTGAAGCCATCGGTAGTTAGATCGAATTAAATGCGATTTGTTATTTTTAGAGGAGGTCGACCCTTCCAGTGGTCGAAATCTCAGTCTATAAACCTATAAATACCACCTCGGTGGTTAGACAATTGTTAAGAAGTAGAGAGTTAGAGAAAAAGACAATTTCGCTATTTTTTACTATTTTCATTTTGCTAAGACTGTGTTTTTAGTTTTAATCGTAAATTCATGTTGTTGAAGCTGATGGTTCACCTTTGAAGAGTAACCACGACTTTCCGGGGGGCCCACCAACAATCTGGGTGACTATCTAATGAATTTGCTTGTGAATTGAATAGTGTAGTTGTCTTTTTATTTATCCTCTGTACATGAATTTTCATTTTGCTTCTTTGTTGTATAAATTGTTGTTTATGATTTAATTGGTTTAATTTAGTTTTGCAGGTTATTATGAAGAATCTTGTTAATATGCAATAACTCTTTAGTTAGTAAAATCCATCTTTCAAGATTAAATACTAACCACATGTATAAGTAGATGATAGATAAGTTTTATTTTATGCTGAAATAGATGATAAAAGCAGAGTTTTAAAACAAAGTTTTTAATTCATGATTTCTTTGACAGGGTTTCGGTGGATGGATAGTCATTAGCCTTTAGTTTTCAATTCCAGTTTGTCTAGCTAGTTGCTACTTAGATTTGCTTATTTAATTTTCCGTTTAGTTTGCTCATTTGCTTACTTGTCATATGCTGAAATAGTGTTTAATTTCTGTTTATGAGTATTTCTTCTTTTTGCTAATTGAATTGTCAAAATAGAACTAGTTTAGTTTAC
Source organism: Picea engelmannii (assembly GCA_009831015.1). Taxonomy (NCBI): domain Eukaryota; kingdom Viridiplantae; phylum Streptophyta; class Pinopsida; order Pinales; family Pinaceae; genus Picea; species Picea engelmannii. The sequence continues at coordinate 16,659 of ML808596.1, read as the reverse complement.
TTCATGCAATTTCTTTCTCATATCTAGGTTGCAATGTCAATTTGTAGTTAATTATTGAGTTTAGTGTAGTATGCGTTTTCTTAAGTAGTATAGAATGCAATTGAGTTTACTAGCATAGTATCTTTATAACAGTTGATGATTAATGCAAGATCAATAATCACATGGATATGCAAGATAATTGATGTTGTTTCCATAATGGCTAAGTTCTCACTGGATTGCCTAATTCACACTTTTCATTTTCTATTGAAGTCAATATCAAGTTTATACCTCTTGAATTATCTTTCATTGTTAAATGCCATCGTGATATTATAAGATAACAGAGACATTCAGATAACCATCAACACTACATTTGAGTTTTCTTTCTTTCATAGATTAGAAGATAGTTTCCTTGCTTTTGTAGGATAGATAGTCATTTTGCTTTGGTAGATTAAGGGATAGTTTGCTTATCATAAGTTAAAGATTAGTTGTTAATTGCTTCTTTCAATTCAATAGATTTCCTTTCATAAATTAGAAGTAATTGTGAAATTTAATTTAATAATAGAGTTCACTTGTTTCTTAGCTTAATTAGTTGCTTATTGAGTAATATTAATTAGTTTACTTGTTGTAGAAGTTATCATAGGCTAGTTAGTTGTTTGCTTGCTTGTTTACTTGCTTTAATAGAGTAGTTGCTTGCTTGTTTATTTACTTGCTTTCATAGGATAGTTTCTTATTGAATTTGAGTAGGTTAATTAAAAGTAGTTTGTTGTTGTTATTTCTTATTAGGTAGATAGTTTGCTCTTTCTTATTGTTGTGATTGAACTAGTTTGCCTTAAGTAGGGTTTTCATTTTTTTTCTTGGAACTATTCATCGATCCTTTGTTCAAAGGTTACTTAGGGTACATAGTTTGAGTTTCTTAGTAGGTTTTGATCATTAGTACTCTTTGCTTGAATAGCTACTTCCTTAGTTAGACTATACTACCTCCAACACTTCTACTTTGGAATATATATTCCTACAACTCTAAGTTTACTTACCCCGGGTTGACAATTTAATTAAGGGTTTTTAGTGCATATAGAACACCCATCACCATGTTTGCAACAACGTTCATAATGGGGTGTCTCATAATTGTCAAATGTTGTTGTTTCCATCCGTAGAATCTTTGTCGGAACTCTCTTGAAATGTCATGGAACTTTAAATTCAACCACCACAAATGTCATGCACCAACCTCGCATAGTAAGCACTAGTGAATGGGGCCAACGTTGAAAGTTTTTCAATATGTGCCTGTATGCATCAAAATTTGACATGGTTAGACTAGACACATGCCTTGACGGTATGGGAGGGTTTCAAGACTCAAAGATGTTTGATGTCCTGACCACATAATCTTTCAAATCGTCCATGTTTGAAACAACGTTCATAATGGGGCGTCTCATATTTGTCAAATGTCATTGTTTCCATCCATAGAATCTTTGTTGGAACTCTCTTGAAATGTCATGGAACTTCAAATTCAACCACCACAAATGTCATGCACCGACCCTGCATAGCGAGTAGTAGTGAATGGGGCCAACCTTGAAATTTCTTCAATATGTGCCGGTATGCATCGAAATTTGACATGGTTAGAATAGACACATGCCTTGACTGTCTTGGAGGGTTTTAAGACTCAAGGATCTTGGATGTCCCGACCACATAATCTTTGAGATCGTCCATATTTGCAACAACGTTCATAATCGGGCGTCTCATATTTGTCAAATGCAATTGCTTCCATTCGTAGAATCTTTGTCGGAACTCTCTTGAAATGTCATGGAACTTCCAATTCAACCACCACAAATGTCATGCAATGACCCCACATAGTGAGCACTATTGAATGGGGACAACGTTAAAATTTCTTCAATATGTGCCTGTATGCATCGAAATTTGACATGCTTAGACTAGACACATGCCTTGACGGTATGGGAGGGTTTCAAGACTCAAGGATGTTTGATGCCCCAACCACATAATATTTGAGATTGTCCATGTTTGCAACAATGTTCATAATGGGGTGTCTCATATTTGACAAATGTCATTGTTTCCATCCATAGAATCTTTGTTGGAACTCTCTTGAAATGTCACAGAACTTCCAATTCAACCACCACAAATGTCATGCACCAACCCCGCATAGTGAGCACTAGTGAATGGGGCCAACATTGAAATATTTTCAATATGTGCCTGTATGCATCGAAATTTGACATGCTTAGACTAGACACATACCTTGACGGTATGGGAGGGTTTCAAGAGTCAAAGATGTTTTATGTCCCGACCACATAATATTTGAGATCGTACATGTGTGCAACAACATTCATAATGGGGTGTCTCATATTTTTCAAATATTATTGTTTCCATCCATAGAATCTTTGTTGGAACTCTCTTGAAATGTCATGGAATTTCCAATTCAACCACCACAAATGTCATGCACTGACCCCACATAGTGAGCACTAGTGAGTGGGGCCAACTTTGAAATTTCTTCAATATGTACGTGTATGCATCGAAATTTGACATGGTTAGACTAGACACATGCCTTGACGGTATGGGAGGGTTTCAAGACTCAAGGATGTTTGATGTCCCGACCACATAAATATTTGAGATTGTCCATGTTTGAAACAATGTTCATAATTGGGCGTCTCATATTTGTAAAATGTCTATGTTTCCATCAGTAGAATCTTGGTTGGAATTCTATTGAAATGTCATGGAAGTTCCAATTCAAACACCACAAATGTCATGCACCAACCCCACATGGTGAGCACTAGTGAATGGGGACAACGTTGAAATTTCTTCAATCTGTGCCTACATGCATCAAAATTTGACATGGTTAGACTAGACACATGACTTGACGGTATGGGAGGGCTTCAAGACTCAAATATGTTTGATGTCCCGAACAAATAATCTTTGAGATCGTCCATGTTTTTAACAACGTTCATAATGGGGCATCTCATATTTGTCAAATGTCATTGTTTCCATATGTAGAATCTTTGTTGGATCTCTCTTGAAATTTCATGGAACTTCCAATTCAACCAACACAAATGTCATGCACCGACCCCACATAGCGAGCACTAGTGAATGGGGCAAAATTGAAATTTCTTCAATATGTGCCTGTATGCATCAAAATTTGACATGGTTAGACTAGACACATGCCTTGATAGTATGGGAGGGTTTCAAGACTCAAGGATGTTCAATGTCCTGACCTGATAATATTTGCGATCGTCCATGTTTGCAACAACGTTCATGATTGGGCGTCTCATATTTGTCAAATGTCGTTGTTTACAATCGTAGAATCTTTGTTGGAACTCTCTTGAAATGTAATGGAATGTCCAATTCAACCACCACAAATGTCATGAACTGACCTCGCATAATGAGCACTAGTGAATGGGTACACCATTGAAATTTCTTCAATATGTGACTGTATGTATCGAAATTTGACATGGTTAGACAAGACACATGCCTTGATGGTATGGGAGGGTTTCAAGACTAAACAATGTTTGATGTCCCGACCCCTTAATATTGGAATGTCATGGAATTTCCAATTCAACCACCACATATGTCATGCATCGACCCCGCATAGTGAGCTTTAGTGAATGGGGGAAATGTTGAAATTTATTCAATATGTGTTTGCATGCATCGAAATTTGACATGGTTAGAGTAGACACATTCTTTGATGGTATGGGAGGGTTTCAGGACTCAAGGATGTTAGATGTCCCGACCATGCAACATTTGAGATCGTCCATGTTTTCTACAACGTTCAAAAATGGGGTGTCTCATATTTGTCAAATGTCATTGTTTCCATCCGTAGAATCATTATTGGAAGTCTCTTGAAATGTCATGGAACTTCCAATTCAACCACCACAAATGTCATGCACTGACGCTGCATAGTGAGCACTAGTGAATGGGGCCAACGTTGAAATTTCTTCAATATGTTCCTGTGTGCATCGAAATTTGACATGGTTACACTAGACACATGCCTTGACGGTATAAGAGGGTTTCAAGAATCAAGGATGTTTGATGTGCCAACCACATAAGGCTTGAGATCATCCATGTTTGCAACAACATTCATATTATTCAAATGTCATTGTTTCCATCCGTAGAATATTGGTTGGAACTCTCTTGAAATGTCATGGAACTTCCAATTCAACCAACACACATGTCATGCACTGACCCTGCATAGTGAGCACTAGTGAATGGGTCCAACGTTGAAATTTCTTCAATATGTGCTTGTATGCATCGAAATTTGACATGGTTAGACGAGACAAATGCCTTGATGGTATGGGAGGGTTTCAGGACTCAAGGATGTTTGATGTCCTGACCACATAATCTTTGATATCGTCCATGTTTGCAACAACGTTCATAATGGGGTGTCTCATATTTGTCAAATGTCGTTGTTTCCATCCATATAATATTTGTTGGAACTGTCTTGAAATTTCATGGAACTTCCAATTCAACCACCACAAATGTCATGCACCGACCCCGCATAATGAGCACTAGTGAAAGGCACCAACGTTCAAAGTTTTTCAATATGTGCCTATATGCATCAAAATTTGACATGGTTAGACTAGACACATGCCTTGACGGTATGGGAGGGTTTCAAGAATCAAGGATGTTTGATGTCCCGACCACTTAATCTTCGAGATCATCCATGTTTGCAACAACGGTCATAATGGGGCGTATCATATTTGTCAAATGTCATTGTTTCCATCTATAGAATATTTGTTAGAACTCTCTTGAAATGTCATGGAACTTTCAATTCAACCACCACAAATGTCATGCACCGACCCCGCATAGTGAGCACTAGTGAATGGGGCCAACGTTCAATTTTTTTCAATCTGTCCATGTATGCAACAAAATTTGGCATGGTTAGACTAGACACCTGCCTTGACGGTATGAGAGGGTTTCAAGAGTCAAGGATGTTTGATATCCCGACCACATAATCTTTGAGATTGTCCATGTTTGCAACAACGTTCATAATGGTGTGTATCATATGTTTCAAATGTCATTGTTTCCATTCGTATAATCTTTGTTGGAACTCTCTTGAAATGTCATGGCACTTCCAATTCAACCACCACAAATGTCATGCACCGACCCCACATAGTGAACACTAATGAATGGGGCCAACATTGAAATTTCTTCAATATGTGCCTGTATGCATTGAAATTTGACATGGTTAGACTAGACACATGACTTGATGACATGGGAGGGTTTCAAGACTCAAGGACGTTTCATGTCCCGACCACATAATCTTTGAGATAGTCCATGTTTGCAACAACCTTCATAATGGGGAGCTTCATATTTTTCAAATGTCATTGTTTCCATACATAGAATCTTTGTTGGAATTCTCTTGAAATGTCATGGAACTTCCAATTCAACCACCAAAAATGTCATGCATCGACCCCGCATAGTGAGCACTAGTGAATGGGTCCAACGTTGAAATTTCTTCAATATGTGCCTGTATGCATCGAAATTTGACATGGTTAGACTAGACACATGCCTTGATGGTATGGGAGGGTTTCAAGACTCAATTATGTTTGATGTCCCGATCACATAATATTTGAGATCAGGGATGATTTTAAGGATGAAAATTTATTTTAAAAAGTAGAAACCTTCGCGAATATTACTAATCCTTCATATGCCAACTATAAATGATTGGCGATATTTTTGTAAAAATATTCAAATTTCTAAGGATTTTATATAGTTTTTATAAAAGTTTGGCGATTTTTAAGGTAAAATAATTTTATTCTATAGAATTTGGGCGAATAATTTTTAAAATAGCGAATCTTGTTTTTGGAAAAACCATGGAAAATTAGCCCATGAGAGAAATTTAGCCCCTAAAATCATCCCCGTTTGAGATCGTCCATGTTTGCAATAATGTTCATAATGGGGCGTCTCATATTTTTCAAATGTCGTTGTTTCCATCTGTAGAATCTTTGTTGGAACTCTCTTGAAATGTGACAGAACTTCCAATTTAACCACCACAAATGTCACGAACCAACCCCACATAGTGAGCACTAGTGAATGGGGCCAACATTGAATTTTTTTCAATATGTGCCTGTATACATTGAAATTTGACATGGTTAGACTTGACACATGCCTTAACGGTATGGGAGGGTTTCAAGACTCAAGGATGTTTGATGTCCTGACCACATAATCTTTGAGATCGTCCATGTTTGCAACAACGTTCATAATGGGGCGTCTCATATTTGTCAAATGTCGTTGTTTCCATCCATAGAATCTTTGTTGGAACTCTATTGAAATGTCATGGAACTTCCAATTCAACCACCACAAATGTCATGCACTGACCGCACATAATGAGCACTAGTGAATGGGGCCAACATTGAAATTTCTTCAATATGTGCCTGTATGAATCGAAATTTGACATGGTTAGACTAGACACATGCCTTGGCAGTATGATAGGGTTTCAAGACTCAAGGATGTTTGATGTCCTGGCCACATAAGCTTTGAGATTGTCTATGTTTGGAACAATGTTCATAATGGGGCATCTCATATTTGTCAAATGTCTATGTTTCCATCCATAGAATCATTGTTGGAATTCTATGGGATTGTCATGGAACTTCCAATTTAACCACCACAAATGTCATGCACCAACCATGCATAGTGAGCACTAGTGAATGGGGCCAATGTTGAAATTCCTTCAACATGTGTTTGTATGCATCGAAATTTGACATGGTTAGACTAGACACAGGGCTTGATCGTATGGGAGGGCTTTAAGACTCAAGGATGTTTGATGTCCGGAGCACATAATCTTTGAGATCGTCCATGTTTGCAACAACGTTCAGAATGAGGCGTCTCATATTTGTCAAATGTTGTTGTTTCCATCCGTAGAATCTTTGTTTGAAGTCTCTTGAAATATCATGGAACTTTCAATTCAACCACCACAAATGTCATGCACCAAGCCTGCATAGCGAGCACTAGTGAATGGGGCCAACATTGAAATTTATTCAATATGTGCCTGTATGCATTGAAATTTGACATGGTTAGTCTAGACCCATGCCTTGATGGTATGGGAGGGTTTCAAGACTTAAGGATGTTTGATGTCCTGACCACATAATCTTTGAGATCGTCCATGTTTGCAAAAACGTTCATAATGGGGCGTCTCATATTTGTCAAATGTCATTGTTTACATCCACAAAATCTTTGTTGGAACTCTCTTGAAATGCAATGGAACTTCCAATTCAACCACCACAAATGTCATGCACCAACCCCTCATAGTGAGCACTAGTGAATGGGGCCAACATTGAAAATTATTCAATATGTGCTTGTGTGCATCGAAATTTGACATGGTTAGACTAGACACATGCCTTGACAGTATGGGAGGGTTTCAAGACTCAAATATGTTTGATGTCCTGACCACATAATATTTGAGACCATCCATGTTTGCAATAACGTTTATAATGGGGCGTCACATATTTGTCAAATGTCATTGTTTCCATCCGTAGAATCTTTGTTGGAACTCTATTGAAATGTCATGGAACTTCCAATTCAACCACCACATATGTCATGCACCAACCCCACATAATGAGCTTTAGTGAATGGGGCCAATGTTGAAATTTCTTCAATATGTGCCTCTATAGATCGAAATTTGACATGGTTAGACTAGACACATGCCTTGATGGTATGGGAGGGTTTCAAGACTCAAGGATGTTTGATGTCCCAACCATGTATTCTTTGAGATCGTCCATGTTTGCAACAACGCTCATAATGGGGCGTCTCATATTTATCAATGTCGTTGTTTCCATCCTTAGAATCTTTGTTGGAAATCTCTTGAAATGTCATGGAACTTCCAATTCAACCAACACAAATGTCATGCACTGACACCGCATAGTGAGCACTAGTGAATGGGACAACATTGAAATTTCTTCAATATGTGCCTGTATGCATAGAAATTTGACATAGTTACTAGATACATGCCTTGACAGTATGGGAGGGTTTCAAGACTCAAGGATGTTTGATGTCCCAACCACATAATATTTGAGATCGTCCATGTTTGCAACAACCTTCATAATGGGGCATCTCATATTTTTCAAATGTTGTTGTTTCCGTCGGTAGAATATTTGTTGGAAATCTCTTGAAATGTTATGGAACTTCCAATTCAAGCACCACAAATGTCATGCACCGACCCCGCATAGTGAGCACTAGTGAATGGGGCCAACGTTGAAATTTCTTCAATATGTGCCTGTATACATCGGAATTTGACGTGGTTAGACTAGACACATGCCTTGATGGTATGGGAGTGTTTCAAGACTCAAGGATGTTTGATGTCCCGACCACATAATATTTGAGATTGTCCATGTTTGCAATAAAGTTCATAATGGGGAATCTCATATTTTTCAAATTTCATTGTTTCCATTCGTAGAATCTTTGTTGGAACTCCCTTGAAATGTCAAGGAACTTCCAAGTCAACCAACACAAATTTCATGCACTGGCCTCACATATTGAGCACTAGTGAATGGGGCCAACGTTGAATTTTTTTCTATATGTGTTTGTATGAATAAGAAAATGACATGGTTAGACTAGACACATGCCTTGACGGTATGGGAGGGTTTCAAGACTCAAGGATGTTTGATGTCCCAAACACATAATATTTGATATCGTCCATGTTTGCAACAATGCTCATAATGGGGCATCTCATATTTATCAAATGTCATTGTTTCCATCTGTAGAATCTTTGTTGGAACTCTCTTGAAATGTCATGGAACTTCCAATTCAACCACCACAAATGTCATGCACTGACGCCGCATAGTGAGCACTAGTGAATGGGCCAACGTTTAAATTTCTTAAATATGTGTCTGTATGCATCAAAATTTGACATGGTTAGACTAGACACATACCTTGATGGTACGGGAGGGTTTCAGGACTGAAGGATGTTTGATGTCCCAACCACAAAATCTTTGAGATCGTCCATGTTTGCAACAATGTTCATAATGGGGCATCTCATATTTGTCAAATATCATTGTTTCCATCCATAGAATATTTGTTGGAACTCTCTTGAAATGTCAAGGAACTTCCACTTCAACCACCACAAATGTCATGCACCGACCCCACATAGTGAGCACTAGTGAATGGGGCCAACATTAAAATATCTTCAATATGTGTTGTTATAACCCTAAATTGCACCACACATGCTTCCCTGGCATCAGGCCAACTCATATCCCTTTTTTGCCAAAAATCTACTGAACAACTCTTTGAAAATCCTCTTGTGTCAAGGCCCATGCACCCTAACTCATTACTGCACGCGTGTACATGTTGGATGACTCACAACAACCCGCGTGTACCTAACAAAGCATGAAAAAAGGAAAGTTGTCGATGGAACAAAAAGCTATGGGTCAGTTAACTGAAACTCCCGGCCATGCATGGCTGAGGGTTCGTCCAAAACCCTAGCTCCTTCTAGCCTATAAAATAAGGGGTAGGGGTACCATTTGGAGGAGGAAAAAATATAGCGAAGAAACTCTGCCCATTTACGTAATCCATTGTCCCAAGCCTTTAGCCTTTCCTCATGCCAAAGGAGATTTAACGCAAAGTAGTTGAAGGACAAAAGAAGAGGAGCCTAGGATCAGGTTCAAGGAGTGGTGGTCGGTCTCATCTTTTGTAAGTTGATTCACTTTCAGTAATAAAAATAATACTTTTCCCGTCCCAATGCATGAATTGTCTATGATTTGATTTATTTATGCTTGATTTCTAACCCTTGAGTATAGAAGTAGCATGCATGCATAGTTGTTGTTTGTCTTGAGTGAAGGTCATCTGTGGAAGGAGTAGCGCAAGAAATTAGTCAAGCACAACGGAGGATCTGCATCGAACACCGATAATAAGGTAGGTGGTCCTTTTCCTTGCATTTACTGTGAAAAGGGGTTTAAATCTTGGGTTGTAGGTAAAAAAGTAGTTTCTATTCGGTCAAAATCTGCATGCAAGTCTGACCCTAGTTTGCTAGTCCATTGGGTGTTTTTCCCAACAATAGAATTGGCGACCATACTGGGGACAATACTCTTTAGGGTTCCTAGATTTACTTAAGTTTTTGGGTCGTTTAGAGAGGTTTTTTTTTTTTTTTTGCCTGTCTTTTATTTTTCTGAAAGGTCTGAGCTAGCAGGGAGTTTGGTTTTCCATACCAGTTTTCCCTGACTTTTGCTTAACTGTAGTTTTCAGGACACACAGAGGTACACGCGACCTGCAGAAGGCCTGCATGCATGTATGCGTTCCCTATCCTCTGACAGCCCGCCTGTGAACGCTAGCTCTAGAGATAGCAGTAGCGTGTAGGAGTTCAAAGAACCTTAGAGGCAGTCCTCCTCTTCCCTGTCAGAATTACACATTCTCAGGGGGTTTTCTAGAATCCTGTCTGAGTCTTGCTGGTTCATAGTTCTATATCAGATTGCCTTTTTTCGCCTTACTATTCCTTGCATTAATTGTCTTTTCTATTAGAAAGAGCATCCAAGTCTTCAAGGGACCCTGGTTATCAATACCAGAGGCCTCTTCCTGGTCTGGACTGCCTATTTTCATATTTTTCCTTAGAATTTAGATATACACGCGGCCTGTACAAGGTCATCCCACGTGTACACGCTTTCTGTCTCTGTTCAACATGCGTTTACATGCATGCTGTTTTAGTGACAATCGCGTGCTTGGACATGCTACTTTTTGTTTAGGTGGGGCAGTCATCCCCTCCTTTGATAAGAAGTATTCCTCTTAGGTGTTTGAGTCTAGGTTTGAATAGTTAGTAGGTTAGGTCATCTTACCCTTAGCTTGCTTTTTCTCAGTTAATAGTTGACAGAAAAAATATATATATATTTTTTTTTATGGTTTTTAGACAAGTGTGAGAGTCTTTGTTTTTTTTTTTTTTCCATTGTGTGATTCTTTACTCTGATTCTTTGCGATCTGCGCTTCAAGCCAGAATTTGTTTTTCTTGGTTTTTTCCTTGTCGGTATTTTCCCTTTTCTGCTTTACTAGCACTTAAATAAAATAAAAAAAATCTCTTTTCATTTTCTTCTTTGGTTAAGCAGTGTGTTTCTGCATCATTAGCTAGGGAAAAGTCTTTTTATTTCATAATTTTTTTTTCCATTCACTTAGATCATAAGTGTTACACGTCAAAATTGCTCAGATGGATAAGTGTCGCATTGTCCCTATCAGTCGTCATAAGTGTCGCATCTTCCCTACAACTTTCGCAAGTGTCGCAAGTTGATTATTAGTGTTGCAAACAATGTTCA
>ML808595.1:249519-269702 GCA_009831015.1 Picea engelmannii | reverse complement strand
AAATGATGTATCTTCCACAATCTACAACTGAATTAAAAAAAGCTTATTGTTGTTCTTTTTAATTTCTTACTAATATTTTTTAAATAAGAAAATAAAATAAAAAAATGGGTTATTGTTGTTATTTTTAATTTCTTACTAATATTCACTTTAATTTAGAAAATGATGTATCTTCCACAATTTACAATTGAATAAAAAAAAGGTTATTGTTGTTATTTTTTATTTTTTATTAATATTAATAATTATCATTATATAATTAATATTCACTTTAATTTAGAAAATGATGTATCTTCCACAATCTACAACTGAATTAAAAAAAGCTTATTGTTGTTCTTTTTAATTTCTTACTAATATTTTTTAAATAAGAAAATAAAATAAAAAAATGGGTTATTGTTGTTATTTTTAATTTCTTACTAATATTTCCTAAATAATCTTATTGTTGTAATCTTTCATCATTGTAATTGTTTTGAATAACTGACCATGTTTTATATGACAGTGAATTTAATATTTTATGAAGATTAAGGGTGGAAAGTGGGTGGATCATCTTTGATTTCAATGGAAATTAGAAACTAAAATGTAAATAAGGATGGGATTTTTTTCAAACAATGAAGTTGATGCTTTAGTGTTATTTCAAGTGATCAAACTTCTAGATTCAAATTGTGTCAAGAATACAATAGTTTTTAGGGATTATTCAATTGTAATACAATTTATGAACAACAAGACTCCTCCAACAAATGGAAAACTTTCCAAGATCATACTAAAAATCCAAATTGAATAAAATCACTTTTAAAATACAATATACTATCACATTCTAAGAGAAGAAAATTGAAAGGATGGCAATCTCACCATTAAGGCCTCTCAATTGAATATTGGAATTTTGAAAAAAATGAGGAATTTGCCTCATCCCCCATACCATAGAATTACAATGGTTATTCACTAAGAAGTGCAATTCCTCCATGTATTTAATTATATGGGAAAGAGTAATATATAGATAAAGGTGTTATTATTTGCGTGTCATTTTCCTCATACCCTCACACACTCTCACCTTAATGAAGCATAGTCATATTGAATCATACCTTATGTTAAAACTTGAAGAAGGTGGGATTATGGAGGATTGTACAGGTGGAATTATTGTAGTTTTAGTAGGTGTTGGTCTCCTACATCCTCCTAGAGTGACTCCAGTAACTTTGGTATGCTATGGTATCTCTATGAGTTTATTGGTTGGTTACCTAAAACTTTTGGTTTCATATGAATTTAATTTTGGTATGCTATGGTATCTCTATGAATTTATTGGTTGGTTTCCCAAAACGTTTGGTTTCATATGAATTATATTAGAATTGGGGGAGTCATAGATATGGATATTGGGAATTTATATGTGGGTATGGCTTAAAATTTGGTATTCAATCCTTAGAATTCTTTCCAATTATAGTAGGTCTATTATTCCTCTATTTATTTATGCATTAAAGGTTCATTGTTGATCTACCCAAGAAGGCGGTCTACTAGAGAAGGTGACCAAACAAACCGTAGTCTATATTTTGACCAAAAACTCCTCAAGGGCGCAAATCGAAACAAGAGCGCACCATTGGTTTGGGTGACCAAGAAATCGAGATCCAATGTCGGGATGATATGAGAGTAGCCAAGAGGATGTTGCTTTATCAGTGTGATTCCTAGGGATCAACGGGAGAATATCAGTGCAGCCATAAAGGAGGGCGCACTTACTTCATCCCAGCAAAGGAAAAACCATCAAGGGCACAAACCCGAGGTTGGTGCGCCCTCCTTTCTGCCTCAGGAACTTGCAGGAAAACAATTTTCTCCATGAGAGATTGGCTAGATAATGGAGTAAGCTCGCCCTCATAGGTGGAAGAATGGAAAATGGAGCAACCAGGATGCAGCCATGAAGAAAGGTGCACTGGCTAACCCTAAGAACCCCCAGAAACGAAAATGCAACAAACGTGAAATGTAAACTCAGAAAAAAAAATCAAATGAGACACATAGCTTCGGGAAAAAGATAAGAATGCTTTATTTGAGTCTTGATTCACCTTATATACTAAGGGAACCATTTATTTACATGTTCTTAATTAAATAACATCAAAAGGTGAAAATGGGTCGCGCCTAGGTGGTTGATTTGTGCGCCCGAGGTGGGCATTCCCCTAGGTGGCCTCCTTGGCCTAATTCCTCCCTATTTAGATATGAAAGAGTCTCAAATTCCATGGGAATGTGAGGAAACTTGTTGTGCAATACTTTAGTTGTGATCCACATTTCTTGAGCTGGAGTTTTACCTTGGCGAGCTACCAGATATGAAGTGTATGTTCGGTTCCTTGTAGAGAGAGTCCAAGTGTCGAGTAGAGTGTCTTTGGCCAATGGGAGATGGAAATCCAAAATGTTTTCCACTCGATGAGTAATGGTGATTGGTTCTTCCAAGAGGGGAGGCTCAAACAACTTTAAGTGATTTACATTAATAACATTGTGGATTCCAAGTTGTGGTGGCAGATCCAACCTATAAGCATTTTCTCCAATCTTGTCAAGGATGGTATATAGACCATATATTATTGGAAGAAGCTTGTGATGGTGTCCTTTGAAGTGCTTCTTATCCAAGTGTAACCAGACTCGATCCGCCGGTTGAAAGGAAATGAAGGTCCTTTGTTTTTCATGGCGTTGCTTGGCATGCTCTTGAGCTGCTTTAAGTGTTGTTTTTACTGCAATGTGGTGTTGTGCAATTTGTTGGAGAAACCATTGTGCTGAGAGTTGTTCTTGTTGTTGATGGAAGGTACCTTGAGGAACCCAAGTGAGTGGAAGCTCGGTTGGATATGCTGGTTGGAAGCCCAAGAAGACTTCAAAAGTTGAAAACCCTGTAGAAGAATGTGTTGCCTTGTTGTAGCTATGTTGTAGAATGTGCAAGTAATTCTCCCATTGTTTGTTGCACCCAAAGTGAGTTCGGAGAGCATGAGCCAACACCATGTTGACAACCTTTGTTTGGCCATCTGTTTGAAGATGGAATGCATTAGAAAACTTGAGGTGGCACCCCAATAGTGCCCATATTGTCTTCCAAAATGTGTTGAGGAAGCGAGAATCTCTGTCTGAGATGATAGTGCTTGGGAGTCCAAAATGGGGTCAGACATGTTGGAAATAAAGTTTTTATGTTTGCGTTGTTATAGTAGTATTTGTGCATGGGATAAAAAGTTCCATTTTGTTGAAGCGGAATACCACTACCAGATTGCATCATGTTGATTTTCGATTGTTGGAAGTCTACTGAGGAATTCCATTGAGATTGACTCCCAAGGGAGAGAAGGAAGAGGCAGCGGTTGATATATCCCATGCTTCCGGTTGGATGGCTTGGATTGTGAGCATAATGCATAGGCTCTGATAAATATTTCAACTTGAGGTTGCATGGAAGGCCAATGGAAATGGCATTACAAATGTTGGATGGTCTTTATGGTACCAAAGTGACCCCCATAGGCTGAAGCATGTGCCTCCCTGATGAGCAAGAGGTGGTCCTCTGAGTGTGGAACACATAACAAATTCAACTTATAGAGCCACCCATTCTGAATAGTGTAGTCTAGGAAGGGGGTATGATTGATCACTGTGTGATTTTGCAATGCCCCCCAAATCTCTTGAAAGTTGGGGTCAGTAACATATTGATCCTTCCATGTGTCGTAGGTAGCACAACACACTTCTAGAATTGAAAGAACTGGAGTGGGAGGTCGGATAAGAAAATAATCCATATTATTAGAAGTGCCTTTCTTATATTTGATGACTAAGTGAAATTGTTGAATATAGGAGGCCCATTTAAGGTTCCTTTGTTCCTGAATATTCGATTGAGAGTTGATGAAAATAAATGGGTGGTGGTTTGTATGTAGAATTGTTCCTTTACCCAGCAAATAATGCCTCCATTGCTTGAGCACTTGAACCAGACTGTAAAATTCCTTGTCATAGATGCTACAATTTTTCGTTGCCTCGGATAGGATTTCAGAGTGGTAAGAAATGGGGTGTCCTCCATGTTTAAGTACGCCACCAATAACATATTGTGAGGCATCAAAATCAATCTCAAAGGGTTGAGAGAGGTCTGGTAGGTGTAAGAAAGGGGATGACCAGAGGGATTCTTTGAGCTGAGTTGAGTGACTAGTTTCTTCTTTAGTCGAGATAAATGTAGAAGAACTATTTGAGACCTGATGCAAAGGACAAGCAAGCTATGAAAAATAGGGAATGAACTTACAATAGAAATTGATGCCACCCAAAAAGATTTTGAGCTCCCTAGATGAAGAAGGTAGTGTCCATTGCTTCAATCCTTCGATGCGGGCTAGATCTGGTTGAATACCCTATGAGATGACCACAAAGTCGAGATAGGGAACTGAAGTATGACCAAAATATGAATTATTCGCTTTAACTTGTAACTTGTGTTCTCAAAGAATTTGGAGAACTTGTTAGACATGTTGCATGTGAGTGTCCCATGTATGGTTGAAGATGAGAATGTCATATAAGTAGATGACCACAAATCGACCCGAATGTGCCCTAAAGATGTCATTGATGAGCCTCGTGAAAGTGGTTGGGGCATTGGTGAGGCCGACGGGCATAACTTTCCACTCAAAAAGACCAAATTTGGTCTTGAAAGTTGTTTTCCAAACATCATTTGGGTTCGTTCGAACTTGATGGTAGTCGACTGTCAAATCCAATTTAGTAAACCACTTAGTTCCTTGGAGGGTGTCGAGTAACTCCTCAATCCGGGGCAAGGGGTAACGGTTTTTTACTGTGGCTCTGTTCAAGGCTCGGTAATCAGTGACAAGGCACATTTCTAAAGTATCTCTTTTGGGGATGACAAATGTGGCAGAAGGAAAGGGATAAGTTGATGGTTGGATGTGGTCAGAGTTGATGAGGTCGTTCAATTGTCTTTCCATTTCCTCTATTTATGTTGGGGAAAACCGATAAGTAGGGGCGTTAGGTAAAACAAATCTGGGGATGAGATGAATTGAATGGTCATTGTGTCAAGAGGGGGGGAGTCCCTCCAGAGGTTTAAATACATATACAAACTCTTGGAGGATGGGATTCATTGTTTCAAGAACAGGGTGACTCGTATTGTTTGGTGTTATTGGGCGCACCAAACAAAGAGAGACACATTTGTTTAAATGTACATGTGGGATTTGTTCTTTGGTAGCAGGGGGTTTGGGTGTTGTTGCGGTTAAGATATAAGTGTGGCCTTCTTTAGTAAGTTTTTACTAGTGGGATTTGGCCATATAGATAGCATTTCTTTGGGTTTGGTATGGGATACCTAGCAGAAAATCCGAACAATCCAAGGGGGAGACATCACAGATGATAGTATCTTTGAATTGGCCTATGGAAAAAGTGACCAGACAGCGCTGAGAAACTAAGAGGTGAGGGCCATCCTTATGGAACCATTCGAGTTGATAGGTTTGTGGATGGGGAATAGTAACCAGATTAAGTTGATTGACAAGGTCTTGAGACACCAATTTCTTCTGGCTTCCATTTTCCATAATCAGTAAATCCAGGGAGTTTTTAATTTGGTAGTTATGAGTGAAGAGGGGTTGGGTGGAGGAGTTCGAATATTCATGGGTCATTAGGATTAGAGAGGGATCCACTTATGTAGGATTGTCTAAAGGAACTTCTTCGGTATATTCCACTTGGGGGGGCACAATGAGCTCATTTAGTAGGGTTTTTTTGGTCTTTATATTTTGGAGGATTCAACACTCTGATGAATTGTGTGAAGTAGTCTTGTGAAATGAGCACTAGGGTGTCTTTTTATTTGTATTGGGTGTGGGATTTTGAGCCTGAGGAGGTGGAAAGAGGGTTGAAGGATTGGAGCTAGATGGTTGAGAGGCAGAAGGGTATGTGTAGGGGCGGGAATGAGGAGTACGACTCCTAGGAGCAACTTTCCTTTCTATAGACAAAGCTCTCTGAAACGTTTTGTCTAAAGTTGTATTTTCAAACAACTCTACTTCTCGACAGAACTGAATTAATAAACCAGCAACAAACTTTAATATGAGTACCTCTTCTGGATATGGAATATGAAGTAAGAGGCGCATCTTGCAAAAGAAGTCTATGTAGCCTTGCACTCCTTGTGAAGGGAGTTGTTGGAGTTGGTGCCATTTGATCCATAAGGATTTCACATACCCGGGTGGGTAGAAGCGGTTTATCAATGCCTCGGAAAGTCGAGCCCAAGTTTTGATGGGTTTGGAAGTAGAGGATTCTGGAGCATCCCCAATCTCTATCACAAATATGGTCTTCTCTTTCTCTGTATCCCACCAAGTTTGTGCAAGTCCTTCTAGATGTAAGGTTGCAATCTGTAGCTTTCTCTCCTCGGTAAGGCCTGGACATGTATTCAAATTGGTGGAGAGGCTATGGATCCAGGAATCTACAACTTATCCATTTGTTTGACCAACAAATTTGGGTAGTTGGATTCGAGTGTCCAACCTAAAGGGGTCTGGATTGTTTTGTTGTTGCATTCTAAGAAACTCATTGAGGATAGAGGAAATATCTTGGATGGGATTTGAAGTGTTGGAATCTAATTCTACTTCCAAGGGATCATTTCATGGAGGCATTGTGAGGTCAACTGAATATCAAGGCGCACCTAGTTTGCAACACTGAAAAATGGGTTAGGCTCTATTTTGTGAACAGAGGATGGAAAACCCTGAAGAAATGGAGTTGAACTCGTCTAAAGCCAGAGATCTGTATTGTTTTAGATCTGTGGAACTCCTCTCTATTGTAGTGGATATCTGTGCACCCTTGGAGCTATGATACCTATTGATATTCTTGCATGAATATGTAAACCCTGGAATGGGTGAAATCTAGAATATTTCATGAAAAACCCCAAAAACAATTTGGCTCAACCTTCAAGATCGGAAGATTTTCCATGGATATTAAGGATCTGATACCAATTTATATACCAAATAAGGCTATCTACTGGAGAAGGTGACCAAACAAACCATAGTCTATCTTTTGACCAAAAACTCCTCAGGGGTGCACCCTTGGTTTGGGTGACCAAGCAATGGAGATCCAATGCCGGGATGATCTGAGAGTAGCCAAGAGGATGTGGATATCTCGATGTGTTTATCGGGGATCAACGAGAGAATATCAGTGCAAACATAGAGGAGGGCACACTTACTTCATCCCAACAAAGGAAAAAATAGCAAGGGCGCAAATCCCAGGTTGGTGCGCCCTCCTTTCTGCCTCAGAAACTTGTAGGAAAATGATTTTCTCCCTGAGATATTGGATAGCTAATGGATTAATCTCACTCTTAGACATGGAAGAATGGAAAACGGAGCAACCAGGATGCAGCCATGAAGAAAGGTGCACTGGCTAACCCTGAGAACCCCCAAAAATGAAAATGCAGCAAACATGAAATGTAAACTCAGAAAACAAAAATAAAATGAGACACATAGCCTCAGGAAAAAGATAATAATTATTTATTTGAGTCTTGTTTCACCTTACATACTGAGGGAACCATTTATTTACATGTGCTTAATTAAATAACATCAAAAGGTGAAAATGGGTTGCGCCTAGGTGGTTGACTTGTGTGCCCGAGGTGGGCGTTCCCCTAGGTGGCCTCCTTGGCCCAATTGTAGTCAATCATATGTTCATTGGTCTATGATAGGATTTGTTTCATAATTTAATAAGAAATATGGAGACTAGTGGTGTAATCCTTTCATTAATTGGACCATGTCGATAAGAGTTGAATCTATTTCTCTAGTTCACTTTGGTAGAACTTAGGATATAATGAATAATTTGGAAAAAGTGGGCATAATTTGTAATAGTCCAAACTTCAAGCATAGTCATACATAAATTATATACAAAAATTCATAACCATTGACTAATAAAATAAATACAGTTCCATTTTTAATTGCATAATCCACATAGAAGTGAGTGGTGAGAATCTCACTTGAGAGTGGTAAAAATTAACTTACTTACAATTTTGTGAATGTCTAACCATTATGCTCCAATATTTAATCCATCATATAACAAGTGAGTGTGGGGGATGAATCTCCACCGAACCGACCCCTTAGTCAAGACAACCAAGAGTCCTTGAGCCCTCAATCAACTACCTACTCCATCTTACAAGTTGTTCCATAAAATTTCACAAGAAAACAATGCCACACTTCCTTCTCGAGCTTCATTATATTGAATTATTCTTGCCCATCCATGCAAGAAGTTCCATGCATGAACTAAACTCGTCATTAAGTAAATAATCATGCATTTTTTTAAATTTCCTTAATTTATCTTTTTTTCATTCCTTTTTAGTAATTTCTCTTATTCTTATATTCCTCTTATTTTATACTTTCTTAGTTGGTTTATTATCATGCTATTATTTAATTATTTATTCTTCTTTTTAATTTAATCTATTATTATCTATTTAATTTTTTAATACCATTTTTTAATTGTTTATTACTTTAATTGCAAGAACGGGGAATTACATACTCTCCCACTTCAAGGAACTTTATCTCGAAATTAACTTTAATGATGTTCCTTATAGGTTTTTATTTTCTCCCCATATCTTCCACAAAACCCTCTGTTGTAACTAGTATAAGAGTCACCCAAGTGACCAAAACAAGCGTCGAAATCCCACATCATAACATCGAGGAAGCATGAGTAGTCTCTAGTTATTTTCCCAAATTTTGGTGCTAGGATTAAAGCCTATCATTCTAACTGGATCCCTAAGGCTCAATACCTCATCTACCCAAGTAGACATCTAGTATGGTACTCACATACCCTAGCCATCTTGAAAGGACAACCTAATCTTCATGTACAACTCTTTCCATGTACCCAACCCACAACATCGAAGTCCAATCCCACAAAACCACTGGTGAGTACTAATCTAGCCCTTCTCCTGGACTATGGTGTTCAATATCAAGAACTATGGCCTTCTCAAGATGGTCCCATTTATAATTGAGAATTATACAAGGAAAAAGAACCATTGGCATAGGTTGGTTGATTGAGTTTGTCCCCAACCCATAAGTTATTACTTGAAGATATTATCCTTCATAGGAAGGGGCTCACATGATATCATCAAATGAACTATCCCTCTCAACTCACTGATGGATTTCCTATCAATCACCACCTCACAACATTCATCCAATGCATTATTTATGCTTATAATATCATCTTCTCATAGAAAAATCTACATGCTAACTTTTGCATGTCATCATGATAATACAACATCATTGTCATCATGACATCTTCAATAGTAAGGAACCACATTCTCATGCATTCCATCATTAAACATCTCATCATAAAAACTATATGCAATTACCACATTCCATATCATCATCAAATACTATCATAAGATCATAACCTCAACATATATTTATCAAAGATATAACATTACATCAACATAATAAATGAACCATGTGTTAACATAACATTAGGAATATGATAATAACCTCAACACATATCACATGTAGAGCAATAAAACATCATGAGCATTCTTATCATGAATAATCAAAAAAATCAAACTCTCTAGCTTCCATGAAAATATAAACAATGACTACCATTTATTCAATCTAATGTAAGAATATCATCAAACATCCATCGAGGATTTGTTTTGGTTAAGTTTGTTAAAAAATAGGTTGGATCATCAATTCTATGGTTGTCAAGTTCTCATCAAGATACCGATTGTTTTCCAATAATCATTTCCTCTTCTTTCAACAAGAAAGTTGACAATTTATGGGCTAAGTATAATCACCCTATCAATATGCTCAATTTTTTGTATATTTTCCTTATTTGAGTACACTATTAAACTTTCAAGCAAGCCTCAACTTCTAGATCCACAATCTCTAAGCATGTATTATTTCCCACGTAGCGCAATTTGGTGAAATTAAACATTAAGCTATGAATTCCTTACTAACATGCCTTACACCATCAATATCAAAATTTAAATTCTTGACCCTGTATATCTTTTGGTCATTACCCAAGATTCTTACATCACTTTACATCTTTTTTCTTTTATTAATTCAAGAACCGCTATATGCAATTGCATGTAAAGACTAGGTCATCATTATTTAAGTTTTTATCATACTTAATCCACATACATGAAGGAATGGTTAATCCCTACTGATTTATCCATCACCTAGTAATTATCATTGTTCACCTTTATAAGAATTCTTTCGTCAAATTGAAATACACAATCATTCATAGCCATACCAAATTCTTACTCTTTACACTAGGTGTCTACTTATTAGTGTTTAAGGCTCAATCTATGACATGATATATTTCATTTTCCTTTGAAGGTCTATAAAAAAAGAATTCGACAATTTTTATACTTGAACATTTAAAACTTTTACACCTTTTCCTAGTCTATCACTCATCATCCCTCACCAATTACAAGTGTTCTAGTTCATAACTTCCTATCTTGACACTTTAAAATTATACAGGGATTCACTATGACCTTTACTAACCATCCTTAGTCATATTTCAGGTTGTTGAATCCACTCTTCGATATCCTTAAGAGAGATTTTCACTAGAGAGAGACACCCCTTCACTATCATTATAAATTTACCCTAAGCTTAATTTCTTTTCGAAGTTCCCTTATCACTATAATGGTATCCATTAGGTATATACCTTAAGGGATTCTTCTAAGCTTTAATTAACTACTCTAATTCAAACAATTCCATATTGTTTCTATTCAAATTGGGCATCTTGCTTAACTATCACTAATATTTGACTCGCTAACATAGTATCGCCTTTATACTAAGGTGTTTCCCCTTTCTACCTGCAAAATATTTATAATTTCTAACTTGTCTTCTTTGTTCCCTTCCTACATGCACTTATGGGTTTATTACCTATAATATCACCACTTTATAGTTCCTTAAAATCATCTTTATCATTATCATGATCGTTTAATTTCATTGGTTGATTGATGACATTTTCTTTCTGACACGCATCGTCCTTTTTAAGACCTTATAGTGATCTTTATCATATTCTTATATGTAAATACTTATGTGACTCCACAACCGTTTTCCATAAGGTTATTCATTCATGGGATAACTCAAGAGTGATAGTTTATTTCATAATGATTATTCCCTAAATACAAAATATTCCATAGGCTACTACTTCTTGTTGATTTAATACACTCATTTATGAAACTTCCACTCATTGACCTTAAGTATTTGTGTATTAATAATTTTTTTCATCACATCCCTCTAATTTGTTCATGGTTTCTAGGACTACAATAGGCTATCATCATTAGATATATATATATACTCCTAACATTAGGGTCAAATTTAAAAATTTTCCTTCATTTCTTAAAATCTTTGTCTCTTTGTACTTATTTTTCCATCTTCTCATTCTAATAATAGGCTTACTATCCTTCCATGATAGTTGCATACTATGTTAAGGTATATACACATTGCTCCCAATTTTGACTTGATTTTATATGTACATGTAATTGTACTACTATTCTCTCAATATGATCAATTATAATGTATCCACATCTTGTATGAATAGGTTACCTTTTCCAATTTAGCATATTGTTTTATTGTATATTACATCATATATAATGGCCTCTTCTTAATGTGAATAGTCAAGCCTCTAAGTTTATACTATCATGCATAAGGGAAACATCTAAAATACATATTTATTCTTCTCTTGCACTCATCACTACATGTCTACAACATAATTCCATTATCTTCTTACTTTATTTATGAACATTAAAATTTTAAAAGGATGGTATCATAGAATGCCAAGCATTGCTTATTATTCCTTAATGTAAGAGATTTCCTATCAATATCCCTCAAAGTTATATTGAGAATACCAATTTATTTTCTTCCTCATTTTAGGTTAGTATACATATGTGGAGAGGAAATCCATGTCTATCTTCTATAGCATTAGTTTCTACTATCCTACACTTCTTTCGAAGTCATTAAATAAATCAGTTTATGAGATTAATTTGGTTAAGATACACTGATACTTACTATGATATGAAATCATTTGAATTTTAATTTCTTTGTAGACTATGTTAACCTTGCACCATAGTAACCAAAAACATGTAAAAAGTATTTGAAAGATGTTCTAATAAGAGAGATGTGCCAAAATGAAAAAATATTTTTAAAGATTTCTCTATATTTAAATCATTTTCAAGTTTGTATTTTATAAATATGATGTCTTTATAATTTCTTATAAAATAAAATGAAAAAAAAAATTAACACATTTATTTATTTTTATAAATCTTTTCTTCTTAAAAAAAAAAAAACTTTAGCATTTAAGACTCAAAACTATTAAATCAAAAATTAAATTAAATTTAAATTTAAAAAAAAAAAATCTTAAGAGATTTATTAATTTTATAATTTTTTTTAAGTTTAATATTAATATTAAAAATAATAAATAAAAATAACAAAAACAAAATATTAAATTATTTAATATTTATTGAAAAATAATTAAATCCAATCTTAATATAAAATATACATTATTTTTTTAGGTTTAATATTTAATATTAAAAAAATTAAATAAAAATTAAATAAAAAATAATATATTATGAAATATGCATTATTTTTTTTTTAAGTTTAATATTTAATATTAAAAATATTAAATAAAAATAACAAAAATAAAATATTAAATTGTTTAATATTTATTCAAAATTAATTAAATTCAATCTCATTATGAAATATGCATTTCCCAACCATTCTAAGGGACACCCACATTAATATTTAATATCAAAAATATTAAATAAAATTAACAAAAATAAAATATTATGAAATATGCATTATTTTTTAAAATTTCATATTTAATATTAAAAATATTAAATAAAAATAACAAAATAAAAATATTAAATTGTTGAATATTTATTCAAAATTAATTAAATTCAATATCATTATGAAATATGCATTTCTCAACCATTATAACTAAGATCCACATTAATATTTAAAATTAAAAATATTAAATAAAAATAACAAAAATAAAATATTATGAAATATACATTATTTTTTTTAAGTTTAATATTTAATATTAAAAATATTAAATAAAAATTACAATATTACTAATAACAAAAATAAAATATTAATTAATATTAAATAAAAATAAAAAATAAAATAAAATATTAAATTGTTTAATATTTATTCAAAATTAATTAAATCCAATCTCATTATGAAATATGCATTTCCCAACCATTCTAACTAAGACCCATTTCTTTTAGACCTTACTTTTTCTAAGACATATTGCTTTTAGACCTTTTTAAAAAATAAAGGATGCATTATTATATTTCAATAGGAAACACCTAGATTAAAAAATGTGATTAACTCTCTTTCCTTTATCACAAATAAATCATAAAAAGATTTAAGTTTAAAAAACGAAATTAATTCACTTTTTCACATGTAACCAATTAAATTATTTCTCACTTGTCAATTTTGGTTAGTTTAACTAGTTAAGGTGTGGGTTTAGTTTGTTAGGAAATATGAGTCTAATACCTTTACCATTTGTTTAAATGTGTTTAGTGGGGAGGAGACATCTAAAAAATCCATTCATGTTAAGGTTTGGTGTAGCCCAGGTCTAGTGCAATTCCCGTGTGATTTTGATGGCTTAAATGCCCATGAATTGTGGTTTCTTACACAATGAGTGAAATGTTGACCCCATAAGTGACAAACATTTATAACAAACGAAAAACAAAATCTTACTTATATAAAAACTAAGCTAAAAAAATCCCACGGGAAAAAACTCTGAAATGTTGAACAACAGGAAGAGATTATACCATAATTCATAAGGGGACTTAATATTGATGGTAGTAGAAGGACAACGATTGCAAATATAAACGACACAAAGTATTGCTTTTCCCCAAAACATCAACCGACATTCTAAAAAAACATCATTGACCTTACTATATTAAGAAAAGTTATGTTCATGCGCTCTGCTACACCATTATCTGATCGTAGAGTGCCAATATTAAGTTGAGTTTCACTAGACTTAGGATAGTTTAGTTTTCAATTTTTTTAGTTTTTGTTTTTAATATTGTTTTCATGTTTTATTTGTTATATATTTTTTGTTTGTTTTTTTTTAAATTTGTTTTAATATATTTTATTTATATGTTTGTTTAAGTTTAGTTTTGTATTTTATTATGTTTTGTTTATATTTTTTATTATATTTTATTTTAATTTGTTTTATTATTTTTTTTTATATTTTTTATTTTGTTTATTAGTTTTTTTGTTTATATGTTTTACTTAATCTAAAAAACTAACCTAGTTACTAACCTAACTATATTATTAATCATTAATTAATTAATTAATGATTAATTTATTATTAATTAGTCTAACATAAAACTAACTATACTAAACTTATTACTAGCATTATTAATTAATATAATCATTTGTTTATTATCCTAAGTGGGTTTATTCATGGACGGGTGATGGGCGAGATGTGGCTCAGGGACGAAAAGACAAGGGAATGAGTGGCGCAGAGGTGGATGAAGAATGCAGAAAAGGTGATGGAGGATCGGGCGCAATGGATGGATGACACATTGGGACAGGGCACGCCAAAGAAAAATGCCTCATTCCGGACCTCCCCCCCACCGTTAAAGGCATAACGGTCAGGGGGGTCCAGAATTCAATCTCAGCCATTGATGAAAGCACTGGTGCTTCAACCGTTCATATGTGTGCCTTCGTTATCTCCGATTCCGGACCCCCCCTGTCGTTAAAGGTAGAACAGTGGGGGGGGGTCCGGAAAAACTTGTGAACCATAGATCTCAGTGCCAGCTTCTTAGTCGTTCAATTATGCGTTTTCTTTACTCTGTGAGCGCAAAGTCGTATTTTCTCCAAAACTTAGGATAAGAGCATTACGTGGATTTTGTGCACTCTTTCCCTTGCTTTGGTCTCCATGGGGCTAGGAAAAACCACTCAGTGTCAACAACCATGAATTTTCTTTTCTTTTCCTTGAAAATAATTTGCAGAGATGAAATATTATTTGCAAGCCAATATACACCCAGAGTGAAAAATTTCCAGTCATGATACTATGAATTATAGGGTTATAACAGTAGTGTCACCTATTATAACACACCCGACCCCCAAACCCTTCCTTGGGATGATGGCATGTCAAACTTTCCTCTTAACTACCCAAATTCCTTTCTTTATTTGAACCCATAGATGGAATATTCTCCTCAAGAGATTTCCAGCGACCGTAACCATGCTCAAAACCGATCTTTGGTTAGCAATTTATGGTTCTTAAAGAAATATGGAAATTTCACTCATGATGACGCCACTTCGACCACATGGAATCCATGTGTACTTGATGTGATCCTTGTGGACATAGGTCATTTATGTAAAGTTTCAGTGAAACTTGCACAAATCTTGCGACAAAGATAATATTTCAAGAGAGACAAAATTGAGAGAAAGAATGAATTTTATTAACTGAATGAGTAAAGTGAATAATACACATGATATACTCTACATGGCTAAGTGAATGCACCATAGTAGTGATATAGAGATATGTATACACTCACTAACATGAACCAAAATAATCTATCACCTAGTCCTATTTAACTGGTCCATTCAATCATCAATTAATTGAGACACAGATGTGGAGGTGATAGAAATTAATGCATGCACATGATGTGT
Organism: Picea engelmannii; assembly: GCA_009831015.1. Taxonomy (NCBI): domain Eukaryota; kingdom Viridiplantae; phylum Streptophyta; class Pinopsida; order Pinales; family Pinaceae; genus Picea; species Picea engelmannii. The sequence continues at coordinate 254,166 of ML808595.1, read as the reverse complement.
TTGATCCTTGCTACATGCAATATGTGATATGCACCCTCCGGGATACAAGAAATATGTGAAATCCAGGTCCTCCTGATGAGTAAACTAAAGTAAACATGCAACTGAGGTGTTAAAACCAAAGTTGCCATGCATAAGTGTCATTCACTAGTCTAATTGAGGTGTAAATGATTCTAAATTGAAGAGGTAAAGTGCCTTATTTTTTAGGAGGAACCCTAATATGTAGGGGGATATTCTAAGGAGAGAATATTCTCATATATGGAAGCGCTCTCAACATTAGACTATCAACCTTAGGAAAAGAATTACCTAGGTGAGTGTGTAATATCTCCAACACCCCCCATAAACACTACTAGAATGTAAATGATTAATACAATGTGAAGTTCTGGTGAAACTTGAAAAAAGAACCTAGCTAGTAGAAAAATCACACAAATCTTGTGAGAGAGAAAAGAGAAAGAGAGACAAGCTTAAGAGAAAGAATGAATTGTATTAACTAAATGAGTAAAGTGAATAATACACATTATATACTCTACATGGCTAATTCTTTCTTCCATAGTAGTGATCTAAAGAAATCTATACACTCACTGACAGAAACTGAAGTAAACAACCACCTATTCCTAGTTAATTGGTCCATGCAATCATCAGTTAATTGAGTCACACATGTGGAGGTTAGAGAAACTAGTGCATGCACATGATATATGCTCTATTGGTTGCACGCATGTGATATGCACCTTCACGGTTATTAAATCGAGGTGAACATGCAACTACATGTGTTAAAACTAAGCTTTCCATGCATAAGTATCCTCCACTAGTCTAAGTGAGGTGTAACTGACTATGAACTGAAGAGGGAAAGTGCCTTGTTTTGTAGGAGGAACCCTAATTTGTAGGGGAATATTCTCATCTATGGAAGCACCCTCAACATTAGACTATCAACCTTAGGAAAATAATTACCTAGGTGAGTGTGATATATCTCCAACACCCCCCACTAAACACTAATAGGGTGTAAATGGCCAATGGGTCCTAGTAACCAAGGTCATGTTAGGTATCCATTTTAAAATGCATATAAGAATGAACATCGAAAATAGAGGAAAGAGGGAAAACCTCATGGGAAAAAAACACCTCAAAGTACAATGTATCAAAAAGTAACAAGAAAGAAAGGAAGATGTTAAGGAATTGTGTTCTTCACTCCAAGACAATCGTGTAGGAAGTGGAAATTCTGCTTAGTAAATGTATTAGTGAATATGTATGCAGTATGTTTGGAAACTGGACAGTACTACAAATAGATGATCCTATCATGTACCAACTCTAATGTAATGCATATGGATGTCAATGTGTTCTGATCATTTTCACTGCACTAGGTCTCTACAAAACTTGAGAATATTATTATTGCCACACCAAATGACGTTCAAACAGTGGAACTGAATTCCAAGATCAATGAGGAAGTTTTGAAGCCAAAGTGCTTGAATAGTGATGTCGATCACTCCTCTATACTTGGCCTCATTTGATGATAAATGAATTGGTGATTGTTTTTTTCTCAACCAACAAATGGGACTGAAACCTAAACTAAGAACGTACTCAGAAGTGGACTTGTGATATGTGCTATCACCAGCCCAATCATAATCTATGATTCCCATGAGATCTAATGTGAAACTTAATTCATAATGGATCCCATAACTAGTGGTGCCCTAAACATATCTAAGGATGTGCTTGAAAACCTTCCAGTGTAGCTCATGCAGCTCATGCATGTACTTGGAAACTACCCCTACTACATATGAGAGATCTGGTTAGATGTGGGTGAGATACAAAAGGCTCCCCACAAGTTGTTGATACAAGGTGTTCTCCACCAATGGTGTATCCATGTTATCCTCCAGATGTACCCCAGACAAAAAGGTTGTGGTTTCCAACTTGCAATTGATTATGTGGAATCTAACCAAGATATCCCTGGCATATTAGTCTGAGATGGATTGATGTTGAAGCATCCTGAATGATCTCAAGACCAAGGAAAAATTGCAATGGACCATGTCCATCATAGAAAACCTATCATGCAAAATGTCTTTTCCCACAACAATTGTTGAGGTTGAACTTCGTGTGATTGGGAGACTGTCAGGGGGTCATAAAAATATAGAACTAAGATTAGAAAGGAGTCTGAGGTTCTCATCATGTAGACATTCAGATATAATTTACATCTAACAAAGTGATAAGGAAGAAAACAATCATCTATATTTTCATACCATGCTCTAGGCACCTACATGAGGCCATAGAGTGACTTTTTCAGTCAGCATACTAAGGATGGGTTCTGTATGAATCCCTAAGGTTGATCCATTTAAATATCCTCTAAGAGATCCCCTTGAAGTATGCATGTCCATATGGTGAAATTCCTTACCCCTCGCTACTGTAATGGGAAGGGCCAATTTTATGGATTCAATCTTCATTATTGGAGAAAAGGTCTCATCATAGGCTATCTCGTGGATCTACTGAAAACCTTTGGAAACCAGTCTTTCCTTGTATATTCTCACTTGTTTTTCTATTTCCTTCTTGGTACTATAGAACCATCTACATCTGACAAGATTCATGTATGAAGGAATCAGAACTAGATCCTAAGTTTGGTTCTCGAGGAGAGAGTTATACTCCTCTTGCATAGCAGCTTCCGAGAAGGGATTCCCTACAACATATGCATAGGTATTCAAGTATGAAGATAGAACCATGTAGTAATTCATGGGAATCACTAGTTATGTAGATCTGATTTCATGAAGAGGATCCTCAAATTGGGTCCTCTTCCTCCTCTGATCCGTTGGATCCCCAAACATTTCACCCATTTCCTGTAGGGTGGTCTATGCTCACTTGGGAACGTACTCTGGATCATCATTTGTAAGTTCATCATCCTCTAAGTCATATTTAGAGCTCAGATATGAACCATGATTTGAATGAGTGGACTCATCATCATTGATATCTAGTGTAGGTAGAGGTGCATAGGTCTTTGCATGTGGTTCCAATGGTGCATACAAGGGACTTTCCTCAAGCTAGAAAATTCACTTAATAATGATCTTTTATGTTGAAGGATCAATCAACCTGTAACCCTTCGCACCATCAGGATATCCCTTGAAGATGCATGTGGTGCTCTAAGGATGTAATGCTTTCCTCTTTTCAGAGGGTACATGGGCCCATGCATGAGATCCAAATATTCTATAACATCCCTCTCTGATGCACTGACTGAACTTATTCTTTGAGGACACTTGCTCTTAAGTAATCCGGATTATTATGCTATTAAAACTTTTGATTTTGATTATGAGGCGTTACGGGATGATGACATGTTTCTTTACAGCTTCGACATAGATAGTTGCTATTGACTCGGTTTTACTAAGTGTGTAGGATTTTGGACCTCGAGGATGCAGAGGCATCAATGGAACCCCTTGGACTCTGGATCGAGTCAGGGAGTGTACCATTGGGGTTTGATTGTTTTACTGTGATATTAGTGCATCTAATTAGATGATATGATATGGATATGTTCTGACATGATTTGTTGATGATGTAGGCTAATGATAGCTTGTCGACCAGACTCACATGTGGAGTAAAGGGGTCACGCATGACTACCAGAGATGTTGAGAGAGAGGTGTGGACAGCAGCCCTGCCATAGCCTACTAGCACTCCTGTCGTGGCTCGAGTTGTAGGTTAACATTTACCTAGTTCGAGAGGACCCATGATGCAGTGAGGGCAGACTATGACAGTTGCTCACGATGATTCTAAGGGGCACGCAATAAGGTGGGGGCCTTATTCCTTAGAGGCCCTTAGTCTCCCACAAGTTCACATGGCGGAGTATTGAATCGAGGGGTTTTTGATGTCTACCAAGTCAGTGAAGAGGTGAGTGACACCCTTGGAGCACGTGGTGCGTCCTAAAGGGCACGTCGCGCAAGGGAAGAGATGAGGCGAGTGGCACCCTTGGAGCACCTAGTGTGTCCTGAAGGGAACATCGCGTTGTTTTGATAAATGAATGAACCTAGACGACCTTAGGATGAACAATGTGATAAGAATTTTTTTTTTTAAATTCCCTAATAAAATGTCACCCATCATGAAAATTAAGGTCTAGGTCTAAATCATGCTAGTGGTAAAATTTTATCATTTTTATTAAAAGAATATATATATATAATTCAAAAACAAAATAAATAAAGAGTATGATATTCGTTAAATCTTGTAACATGGAGGGAGTAAGAAATTTAATTTATTCAAGAAAATAATAAATCTGTTGGAATAAAATTAAAAAAAAAAAAAAAGGATTTGATTGTTTTATCTTTTTGATAATTTAAAATATACTAATTAAATTAGAAAAGGGAAAAGGGGTTAATTTCCACACCTGCCTTTTTGAGTTCTAATTAAAAAGGGGAAAGAGGGAAAATCTAAAATATTAGGAAACTAGGAAAAGAGGTAAACATAAAAAGGGAACATCAAGGAAAAAGCAGAAATTCAAACTTAGTAAAGTATCTACCATTTAAGAGCTTTCTAATTTAAAATGAACTAGCAATTTAATGGTGGGGAAAGTCATTAAAACCTGTAAGAGAATTTGGGGACACCTAAGAGTGATTCTAGGAGTAACTCTAGGTGGGTGAGGGAAATAAAGATAATTAATTAATTAAAGAAATTAATTTATGGAGGAATGAA
>ML808595.1:108989-120362 GCA_009831015.1 Picea engelmannii | reverse complement strand
TGATCCAGGTAGCAGGTATATGGAGAAGTCTATTTCTCTTCTAGGAGGTAATTCAGGTATCTCATCAACAAACACGTCTTTGAATTCACTTAGGACAACAAAGTATTCTAAGTTGGGCTTATCTTCTTTTCCTAACAGATTCGTTATTTGGATGGCGTAAACTTGACAACCCTTTCTCATGCATTTATTGAATTGCATTGTTGTGACTTGTCTAACTGATACTGTTTTTGGTATACCTTTGGTTGTTCTAGTAGTATCATAATCGTCTTTATAATTAAGTGTCTTTTTATAACAATCTAAAACTTCTTTGTTCTTTTACAACCAATCCATTCTGATAATCACATCATAAGATCCTAGTGGAAGAATATTCAGATTTATTTTTATGTTTTTACCATCTAAAATGAATTCAAATTCAGGAATAAAATCAACCACTTTCCTTTTTGTTCCCATTGCTAATTGTACCAGCCATGATTTTGCATTTTTCATCTTTTTAAGTTTATTTGACTCTACTACACTAGAAGTGATATAACTTAACATAGCTCTGGGATCAATTAAAACATAAATTCGGGTGTTATTGATTTTACCTTCGATTTCCACCACACAGGACTAGTGGTCAGCTTGCCGACCATCTACGACTGCATTTATTAGGTGGAGGCTTCTGCCCACATCACCTACTGTCAAGGCTTCCTGCAAATTATGAACGAAGGTTCTGTTTGTTGTATTTATACGTGGATAGTTCCTCCATAGATGAGGTTTTCCACATTCCTAGCACTTCAATGGTTCACGGGGACCATCCCCAAATTTCTTTGTTCCTAGATTTACTGGTGGTTTACCATTGCCTTGCGTACTTGGGTAATTGGAGTGAAAGTCTTTTCTAGGAAATCCTTTCACTGCATTCTGATAAGGAGTTGGTTGGTATCCCTTCTTCTGTTGGTTCATTCGATATTGTTTCTTATCCTTCCAAGCTTTGGGAAAATATGACCACTGTTTGTACTAGTCGTAGCACATTCATGCTTTCCTGAATACTTCACTCAAGGACTTGGGGTTGTCAAACTCGATTTTGTCCCTGTAGGACTGTGGTAAACAACTTAAGAACCACTAGATTTTTACCTTGTCCTCCTGGATATAAGGTACAAATCTTAGTAATTCCAAGAATTTGTTTATAAGATACTCCATTGCCATCTGACCAAGTTGTAACTCATAAAATTATTTTGTTTTCCTTTCATAGTAGATTTTAGACAGGTATTGTTTCTTGAAATATTTCTTGAAGTCTGACCATTCCATCTGTTTCTCTTTTAAGCCCTTAGCCAACTTTAGATCTTGCCACCAGATGTTGGCCTTTCCTTTCAAATTGTAAATGGCCACTCTGACCTTCATATTGCTGGATTCATTGTATATCTGGAAATATTTTTCGATGTCTAATAACCATGCTTCAACTTCCTCCCCTATTATGGATTCTCCATCAAAGGTAGCTAGTTTAATTTTCTTAAATTCTCCATCAAGGTGGTCTACTTGTTTTCTTTTTCTGTCTGTTTTTGTTTTGTCCTTAGTTGAAGGTGTACCCTCAGACGAGTTGTATCCTTTTTCTTCTTCTGGCCCAGAGTTCTTGGATGCCCTTTTGCTAACCTCTTCTTCATTGTTATCATCCTTTGGTCTTTTATTTGTCACTATACTGCGCAACAGGACTTCATTTATCTCTTGTTGTTCCTACTGTGCTTTCTTCAGTTTCTCATTGTCGGCTTTGAAAACCTACAGCTCAACAATAATATTCCTCATTGTTTCCAACACTTCTGTAGGTGAACTTCCGTAATTGTTCTGTCTTGGATCTCCAGGAGGTCTTTGCTCTAGATTTCCTTCAATTCTATTTTTTGCATCATCTTGGGCTTCCATAATTAACACAAAACAAAATGGGCTTTCTGTTTGTAACAATAAAGGTTTATTACTTTTTCATAAATAGAAATATATGCCAAGCAACGAATGTGGCCCTATTCAAAGCCTAGTGTTGTAACCTTTTCCCTAATACCATATGTAATATACCTCAATTTCGTCATAATTGTTTTTTATTCTACGACGCATTAAGCTCTAAGCTTGTAAAAATAGATTTATAATAGGAGAAATATCCTTATTGATAGATATGATACCCCATGTATTCAAACTTCCTTTTCTAGCATTACGGAACCATAGTCTAGCATTTTCTTTTTGTGAAGTCATACTAGCATTTGTAAGGTATTAAAGTTTAAATATTTTGTAATACAAGGGAAACTAGACATAGGCCTAGTACTTAAGACCTCGACCTCTTCTTTAACACATGTCTCCATAAACACACGCAAGTATAAACTCTAAGGCCCCGAATAACTATATACAACAAAGTAATGGTAGTCAAAACTTAACAGTTTAATCGTTGAACGAGTTGTTTGAAGTGTTTCATGGGTGGTTAAGGACTATGAAAGGCATCCTTGGCCATTCTTTGGTTGACTGAGAATCCTCCCCTCACGAGAAAAACCAACCAGATCCCTAACTAGAAGCGAACCCCAAATGGGCAGTTGATTGAAACTTACCAGGTTTTAAACTAAACTAACCATTGGTGCTAACTGGACTAGTAGCGACTAGAGGTTGATAAATCCGAAACATAGGTTCTTGAAAAGTCCCATACCGACCCTCATAAATGTGACTGGAGGTGTTGATAGTTGGGAGTTATTTCTCTAACCAACCATTAATGGAGGTGGATGAGGGACGAGAGCCAAATCTGTACCCTCATGCAACCCAAGCACGCCAAATCGCTCAAGTCACATGGCGCATTTTCCTGTTGCACCCACTACATTCAATATGCATGGTTTCTTGTTTAGGGTATTATCCATTGTTCATTATCACATTGTGCGAGCTTGGTTTGAAATGGGCTCTGTGTTTTCACATTGTTTTCTTGAATTTTACATTGCAAGGGGTTTGGTGGTATGGAGCGCCTCTCGGGCTATTTCTGTTATCGGTAAGTGACAACCCTATTTGCATGTTCATTAATTAGTCATTCAACAAGATCATGTATTCTGTTATACTTTACTATTCTCGTGATTTCTTCCAAACATTTCATGTGAGTGGTAACTTGCCCGTAGGCTCTTATAATATCCTCCTACTCTCGTTGTTGAGTTTCCTCTTCGTAATGTTCCATACTGTGCTTCGTTGGAGTTATGGTTGAAATTTTGTTTGACTAGGGTCTTGTAAGAGTCCGAATGTTATACCTATTTTACGGTACTGAAATCTCATTGGTAAAATAATTGGTTTTATATTCTGGTCGCATACAAAGGAAGGGGTCTTTCTTCTCCCTTTCTCTATTTCCCAAACTTATCGACAAGTTCTTAAAACTGTATTCTTCTCGTTTGAGAGTCTCCCTGAACGATTAGTAGTCAGACTATCCATTAAGTAAGACTTAGACCCTAACTGTAACTAAAGAAAATTTGGGTTATTCTTTTTGTGCCCACTTACCCATCTTCTGGATGTGTACGAAGGTGTGTATATCTATAGTCTTTGTCATTGTGTTGTTCCTGCATGTTCCTTAAATTTATTCATAGGGTGTTGGATAGATTATTGGTTCTGTATATTTTCCCTTTATATATTTTGACTTAAATCTCAGGTTTATGCTTATTATGCAACTTGTATATATAACCAATAATCGTATATTTTGTTCTCTATACCGTTACTTTGATTGATCTCGAATTATTGTTACTAATGATGGGCCCCTTTATTTTGTGAGGGTACCCATCAGAGAGATTCGGTCTCATCTTACCCCTTTTGGTGGTCTGGACGATACGCGATGGTCACAACAGAGAAGGGTGTTGGATCCCCTCCATCCAGATTTAAGTATTACTTCGGTTATACTTTCATATTTTATCAAATCTTCTCATTTATTTTGAATGAATTGTGATGGCTTTGTCACAATGTGTGCAGGGTTTATGACTATGAAAATACATGGAGGAAAAGCACTGTCATCTGCTAGAAAGGTATTCAAGTTCCTTTATGCCTTCCTCCAGAGGATTAGGCAACTCAAGCCATAAAGGGTTAACTCTTTGTGATAGAGATTATTTGTTTTTATTTTTAATGTTGTGTTACTTCTATTATTAAATTTCATGGCCCAAACGAGGGTCGATTTTAATAACCAAAGGATTGGCCGAAAGGCTCAGTCGGATTTTTATTGTGTCCTAACTCGACATTTTGAAGAAGGAAATACGATTTAAATTCTCTTGCCATTTTGATTAATATATTGTTAGTTATTTTCATTCCTGTAGCTTCACTTTAAATATTTAACAACGTAGGTCCTCGGCAAGATAAGAGTATTGGGTGTATAGCTTTTTGTGTTTACAGTTGTAACATTTCAGTCTGAACTTGTAATTAATTAGACAGGCTGCTTATTTCATTCCGAGATGTATTCAAGTTTTTCTCTTAATCTACCTTACTTATGCACATATGAAATGTATGAAACTATACTATTTCCGGTCACAAAGGTATTGACTGGGTCCATGCGTTAGGTAATTAGACAGAGGTGAGTTTAAGAGATTACGATTCTATCAATTATGTTTGGGTTAATTTCTTTATAATGTAATCATATACAAATGGCCATTCTCTGAGGGTGCAATATCTTACTTCTACAATCTATGGTAGTACTTTGTGTCAAATGAGAAGGCATATGTATACACAAAATGTTTCTATGAATTTCACATTAATTTTTGTAACTCCCTGATTGTTATATTTGTTCTCTTACTTTCGTTCTACGAGATAGTATGTGTAAAAATATTTAAAATTCCAGTTTCACCTAACAGGTTCCGAAACCTTAATCTATAAGTCTGTATGCATATAATCTATTAAAAAAATTGTTTGGTACTGTGACGAGACTTAGAAGGGGTTTCTAGAATATCTGTTTGGGTATTTCCTTTACTCAGAAAGTAGTTGATTCCCTATTGAAATAATTTGTTGTTGGTATAATAAGACAACGAATCTCTGTGTAAGAGAATTTTCTGTTATAGTCACTAAATATTCCTTTAATCAATGTTGACTGTGCAAGGGGCCAACTGTAAATAGATCTGTATATTTATGTTTATAAATACATAAATTTCATTTTATCATATAAGTATATACCTATGATCCGTAGGATCTATATTGACTTTCTGAAACTTAATTACAGAATTACACATAGTCTTACATACATACATACATACATATATATATACTTGCTCAAATTTAGTTATACATAGATAGTTTCACCTAGAATTTAATTATAGAAAAGGAACGCCCAATTGTAGTTAATCTACTCCTTTCCACGTTCAGTTATATATATAGGTACTTCTGTCTAGCATTTTAATTATAGGAGGAACAACTCTAGAATTTGGTCATCTGTCAAACACTTCACCCCAACAAACCAATTTAATCCATGAAAGATATTTCACTTTCCCACAACAGATACATTTCAACAGATAGATATAATCATTCAAACATATACATTTCAGTAAATTGATACAATCACTCACATAGATGCATTACAACCAATGGATATAATCATTCCAAATAGAGAAGGGAAAGATTACATATCTGAAATAGTCCGTTGGAAGACAAAGGGAACAACCACGTTCCTCCCAACCGTAGAACAAGGCAGCCAAATCACTTGCCTGATTCACCCCCTAGCCTGACCATGAGTCCATGAGGGAAAACATGGAATCTCCCCTTCAACAATGTCTTGTTTCCTCTCCTTGCCTCAAACTTAATATTTTGTGTTCATAACAACAAGTACACATTAGTTCCTTTTCCCCAGCATACTAGGCAATGTCCCGCCTCCTCACATATGCTATTTATCCAAAATCATCCTTTTTCCTAGGTCTTTTTCCCCTCGCTTGGGAATTTTTGAAGATTTCTAAATCCCTGATTTTCAGCAGCTGCCAATGGCCAAATCCATGATTTTACACTTGAAACAATCAGCCCAAAGGTAGTTCCAACATGTTCCCCACTCATGGAGTCATGGTCAACTGAATTTAACATGGATGTTCTATTTGTCCTCCTGCGATAATTAAAAAATATTTTGTTTACATACAAGTTTCATAGTCAAATAGTTAGTTGGGTCAAATCATGCCTCTGCCCAATAGTCATAGAATTAATTACAATTTACCAAATTCGAAATCATAAGTTTCCATAAATGGAAATTTTTTTCCAAATTCGAATTTTCCAAATTCGAATTTCCCAAAAACATAATATTTTTTAACAATTTTCGAATTTCAAAAATAATTTATTTTTGGGGATGTCACATCCTTTCCCCCTTCAAATAAAACATTTTCCTCAGTGTTCATTCCTTTCTTGGAACAGGATTGGATGAGATTTCTGCAAATCTCCCTCCAACTCCCAAGTGGCCTCCTCAGGACTAAAGTGCTTCCATTGCACCTTTACTTGAGTGATGGCTCTATTTTGAAGTGTTATTTCTCTCTGGTCTAGAATGCGTAGGGGTTCTGCCTGGAACTCGCCTTCTGGTTCCACCTGCACCAAGTTCCAATCGATCATGTGAGTAGGATCATGAACATAATTTTTCAACAAAGAAACATGAAATACGTTATGAATTTTCACATTAGTTGGAAGTGAGAGTTGGTATGCTACGGGTCCAATCCGAGCTAGTATCTCGAAGGGCCCACAAAACCTGGGTACCAACATGGCACAGTTCCTGAGTTTTAGTGAACTCTTTCAGGCTTTGAATTTTAAGTAAACATGATCTCCCACTTGAAACTCCAAGTGTCTTGTTTTCTGGTCCGCATAAATTTTATGTCTGTCATGTGCCTCTTTCAAGTTTTGTTGTACTTTTCTTACCGTGCTTTCCATCTCTTGGAGTATCTCTGGTTCAACCATAAGTTTGTCAATCGGGTTGTCCCATCTAATTGGAGTCGTACAATACCCTCCATATAGTACCTCGAAGGGGCTTAACTTAGCTGAAGTTTAGTACGCATTGTTATATGCAAATTCTACCAGTTGTAGGTAGTCTTCCCACTTGCTTAGTTTTGTTCTTACATACATGCAGAGCATATCCTCCATGATTTGGTTCGTTCTTTCAGTTTGTCCATCAGTTTGTGGATGACAACTCGTACTGAAATTCAAATTAGTATTTAACCCTGCAAATAATTATTTCCAAAAAGAAGATGTAAATTTTACGTCTCTATCTGAAATCACCATTTTAGGAATACCATGCAGTCTACAAATTTATTTAATACATATTTCAGCAATATTTATAGCTTTAAAAGTAGACTTTACAGGAATAAAGTGCGCAGACATACTGAGTTTATCATTACAACCATAATAAAGTCATTATGTTTCTGAGTTTTAGGCAAACTTGTAATAAAGTCCAGCGATATGGTCTCCCATTTCCATTCTAGAACTGGTAATGGATGTAGTAGGCCAGTTGGGTGATGGTGTTCGACCTTAACCTACTGACAATATTGGCACCTAGCCAAGTAATATGTTGTTTTTCCCTTCATATTAGGCTAGGAAAATAGTTTTCTAAGTGTTTTTATCATTTTCTGGTATCCTGGATGGCCAGAATATGGTTTCTTATGCACTTCATCCAATACTGTTATCTTTAACTCTGTTGAATTTGGTATGTACAGTCTATTTTTAAATCATAATAATCCATTTTTTTCGATACTCAGATCTGGTTTATCTAAGTTTGCAGTACTGTTTTGTAATTCTTCCATTATCGTAGTGTAATTTTTGTCGTTAATACCTATTGTCCTTATTCTCTGTTCCAGATCACTTTCTGGTCTATTGGCATTTATTTTGAATAACCCGTGGACTCTTCTACTTAAAGAATCTGCTACCTTATTTTCCTTACCTTTGATATGTCTTACTTCAAAATCGAATTCGCTCAAGAAGGCTAGCCACCTTGCTTTCCTTGCATTAAGATCTGGCTGACTAAATAGATATTTCACATCACTATTATCTGTCAATAATAGAAACTGTCTTCCCATTATGTAGTGTGGCCACATTTTTAAGGGATGTATTACTGCTACCAATTCTAAGTCATGAGTGACGTAGTTTCACTCATGTTCTTTTAACTTCCGGGACTCATAACAAATCACATGTCCTTCTTGAGTTAGGACACCACCTAGTCCTTCTTTACTCGCATCAACACAGATGGTAAATTTTTTATCTGGGTCTGCTACCTTCAATATGGGTGCATTTGTAAATAATTCCTTCAACTTATTAAAACTATCTTGACACTTCTGTGACCAGTTAAACTTGGTCTCTTTATTTTGTAATGATGTGACAGGGTAGGCTATTTTGGATAAATCCTCTATAAATCTACGATAATATCCAATGATTCCCATGAATGATTGGATATCCACTACATCCTTAGGTACCGGCCATTCCATGATGGATTTTATTTTCTCAGGGTCAACTGCAATGCCTTCTGTAGAAATTACATGCCCTAGGTACTGTATTTTCTTTTGATAAAAATCACACTTATCAAATTTGGCGTATAGTTTGTGTTTCCTCAAAGTTTGCATAACTATCCTTAAGTGTTATTCATGTTCTTTCTCTGTTTTAGAATAGACCATAATATTGTCGATAAATACTAGTAGGAACTTGTCCAAGTACTGGTTGAAGATATTGTTCATCAGACACATAAACGTGGCTAGTGTGTTAGTGACTCTGAAAGGTATGAATACGAATTCATAGTGTCCATATCTTGTTTGAAAAGTTGTTTTGCTTATGTCCTCATCTTTTATTCTAACTTGATAATAACCAAATCGTAAGTCCAACTTTGAAAATATCTTGGCCCCACCTACTTGATTGAATAGATCATTTATATTAGGTAAGGGGTACTTGTTCTTAATAGTCATTTTGTTCAATTTCCTATAATCGATACATAGTCTTAGAGTACCGTCTTCCTTTTTCACAAAGAGGACTGGTGCTCCCCATGGTGAAACACTCGATTTGATATACTCTTTGTCCAACAATCCCTGTAGTTGTATATTTAATTTTGTCAATTCTGGTAAACTCATTCGGTAAGGTTCTTTTGAGATAGGGGCTGATCCAAGTAGTAGGTCTATGGAAAAGTATATTTCTCTTCTAGGAGGTAATTCAGGTATCTCATCAACAAACAAGTCTTTGAATTCACATAGGACAGCAAATTCTTCTAAGTTGGGCTTATCTTCTTTTCCTAATAGATTCGCTATTTGGATGGAATAAACTTGACACCCCTTTCTCATTCATTTCTTGAATTGCATTGTTGTGACTTGTCTAACTGATACTGGTTTTGGTATACCTTGGGTTGTTCTAGTAGTATCATAATCGTCTTTATAATTAAGTGTCTTTGTATAACAATCTATAACTTCATTTTTCTTTTCCAACTAATCCATTCCGATAATCACATCATAAGATCCCAGTGGCAAAATATTCAAATTTGTTTTTATGTTTTTACCATCTAAACTGAATTCAAAATCAGGAATAAAATCAACCACTTTCCTTTTTGTTCTCGTTGCTAATTGTACCAGCCATGATTTTGCGTTTTTCATCTTCTTACATTTATTTGACTGTACTACACTGGGTGTGATATAACTTAACATAGCTCTGGGATCAATTAAAACATAAATTCGGGTGTTATTGTTTTTACCTTCGATTTCCACCACACAAAACTGGTGGTCAGCTTGCCAACCATCTACGACTGCATTTATTCGGTGCAGGCTTCTGCCCACATCACCCACTGTTGAGGCTTCTTTCAAATTATGAATGATGGTTTTGTTTGTTGTATTTATACATGGACAGTTCCTCATTAGATGAGGTTCTCCACATTCCCAACACTTCAATGGTTCATGGGGACCGTCCCCAAATTTATTTGTTCCCAAATTTACTGGTGGTTTACCATTGCCTTCCGTACTTGGGTAATTGGATTTAAAGTCTTTTCTAGGAAATCCTTTCACTGCATTCCGATAAGGAGTTGGCTGGTATCCCTTCTTCTGTTGGTTCATTCGATCTTGTTTCTTATCCTTCCAAGCTTTGGGAAACTTTGCCCGCTGTTTGTACTAGTCGTAGAACATTCGTGCTTTCCTGAATACTTCACTAAAGGACTTGGGGTTTTCAAAATCAATTCTGTCCTTGTAGGACTGTGGTAAACAGCTTAAGAACTGCTGAATTTTTACCTTGTCCTCCTGGATATAAGGCACAAATCTTAGTAATTCCAGGAATTTGTTTATAAGATCCTTCATTGCCATCTGACCAAGTCGTAACTCATAAAATTATTTAGTTTCCTTTCATAGTAGCTTTCAGATAGGTATTGTTTCTTGAAACATTTCTTGAAGTCTGACCATTCCCCTCTATTTCTCTTTTAAGCCCTTAGCCAATTTCGGATCTTACCACCAGATGCTGGCCTTTCCTTTCAGATTGTGAATGGCCATTCTGACCTTCATATTGCTGGAGTAATTGTATATCTGGAAATATGTTTTGATGTCTGATAACCATGCTTCGACTTCCTCCCCTGTTCTGGATTATCCATCAAAGGTAGTTGGTTTAATTTTCTTAAATTGTCCTTCAAGGTGGTCTACTTGTTTTCTTTTTATGTCTGTTTTTGTTTTGTCCTCATCTAAAGGTGTACCCTCAGATGAACTGTCTCCTTTTTCTGACTCTGGCCCAGATTTCTTGGAGGCCCTTTTTCTAACCTCTTATTCATTGTTATCATCCTTTGGGATTTTCTTTATCACTATACTGCGCAACAAGACTTCATTTATCTCTTGTTGTTCCTACTGTGCTTTCTTCAGTTTCTCGTTGTCGGCTTTGAAAACCTGCAACTCAACAATAAGATTCCTCATTGTTTCCATCACTTATGTAGGTGATCTTCTGTCACTGTTCTGTCTTGGATCTCCAGGAGGTATCTGATCCAGATTTCCTTCAATTATGATCTCTCTATCATCCTGGGCTACCATAATAAACAAAAAACATAATGGGTTTTATGTTTGTAACAATAAAGATTTATTAGTTTTTCATAAATAGAAATATATTCTAAGAAACCAATGTGGCCCTGTTCAAGGTCCAGTGTTGTAACCTTTGCTCTGATACCATTTGTAATATACCCCAATTTTGTCATAAAAAAAAAAATTCTTCTACGACGCATTAAGCTCTAAGATTGTAAAAATAGATTTATAATAGGAGAAATATCCTTATTGATAGCTATGATACCCCATGTATTCTAACCTCCTTTTCTATCATTACAGAACCATAGTCTAGCGTTTTCTTTTTGTGAAGTCATACTAGCATTTGTAAGGGATTAAAGTTTAAATATTTTGTAATACAAGGGAAACTAGACATAGGCCTAGTACTTAAGATCTCAACCTCTTATTTAACACATGTCTCCATAAACAC
>ML808595.1:91416-101521 GCA_009831015.1 Picea engelmannii | reverse complement strand
ATGCTTCCACCTCTTCACCCTTCCTTGATTCTCCGTCAAAGGTGGATGATTTTGTTTTCTTGAATTCACATTGCATGTGATCTACTTGTTTTCTTTTTCTTCCTCTAGTTGTTTTGTTTCCTTCCATGTGTGTGTCTTCGAAATAATTGTTCTTGTTTTCTGTTTCATGACCATAATTTTTAGAGGCTCTTTGAAATAACAGTAAACATATGGATTCCATAGTACTGACACTATATATATATATATATATATATATAGTTTATCACATAAACTAGCCTATGGATAGCATAATCTTAACTCTATCTATATCAACATATTTATGCATATGTTGTTTACCATATTATCCATAACATAAATATATTGTTTAGTATATAACACTAAATCTATCCATAGTATTGCATAATGTTTACAATATAGTCTGTTATATGAATATTATCGCGACGTAAGATTTTAGCCTTACGATATAATTATCGTTTAAACATAGATTAATACAAAATTAACATAACGCTAGCAGTATTCCCCAACAATATACATGTCGTTAATCATATGGATTAAAGTGTTGGGAACCATAACAAAGTATTCCCTTAGCTTAGAATAGTGAGTATATACCATTACACACGTAAATTTTGTAACCCTAACTAACTGGAAACACGACTCAACAATAAATTGGTTTGAATTTGTTTTAAAGGAGGATGTGAGTCTGGATACCGTAGGAATTTAACCCCTAGATATCCTATTAATGGAGCGACCTGAACTGTACCTCTCGAACTTGACACTTTGGCCACCGCGTCTAATGTAGACTCGCCATCTCCATGGTTTCACATGGCATAGGTGCTAGCGCGTACCTACTATGTTACTCCTCCAATGAGGCCCTAAGGTAACAACCGTCCATTGTTTATCCTTTGCTCTAGTAAAAATTTGTCTCTGTGATGAAATGCGAAAATGCCCCTTTTGATGTATTCTAACCCTTGCCCCTGTTTTGCATGGCCAATGACTTGGGATATCAGTGCTGGAAAACAAAATGGGAGGAGGAAAAGAATGTCTAGTTCTTTTTATGCGCAAGGTAACTAATATAATATTGTTTCTTATGTTTGCCGTGAATGAATACACTATTGATGAAATGTAAGAGGGGTCTATGGATAGACCCCCCATCTCGCTCTTTGTTAAGCTTTTACATGTATTATCATTGCACCACCTTAAGAATTCTACTCCCGAGGCTACTCTGTGTTTAAGAGACTCACATTTCTCTCTTTGTTAATGTTTTTCACTATATTATCGTTGCGACACCCTAAGCATTTTACTCCCGAGGTTACTCTCAATTTAACGTTTGGGTTTGGAGGCTATTTCCTTTACCTCGGTGTCTATTGGGCCCGAGATATGATCATATTCATGATGTTATTATAAACTTTTTTCCATATGTACATATGCGTTTTTCATCTTTCAAAGGAGCTTTTTGAAGAATTGTATGATGAAATGGTATAATCGGCATGAGGTACGTAAAATTTGTGTTTTGTGATTCAATCAAGTTTAATTTATCATATTTTATGGTTTCCAAGAGTTAATGCATGTTTTTCTGCTATTATAGGGCAAAACACACCATGTTTCTTGGTCTGACACTTGATCTAGCACTTGATCCAACACTCGTTCAGGCACCTATTATTGCACAAAAAAGCAAGGCGAGTTGGCAGTTATGGTATTGGCGGCCAGTGGTGGACAAATAGGGCACATGGGTTTTGTTTTTCATTTCCCCCTCCAACGAATAAGCTCAAGACAACTCGATTTTAGCTGTCCAAAGAGGGTGATTATTGGTTTCCTCTGTTTTGTTAGTTATGGATGCATTTATTGTAAATTATTGAATTTAGAGGTGGTTCGACTCTCCTGTGGTCGACCACCTGGGTTGTAAACCTATAAATACTACCAATATGATCATTAGATTGTTAAGAAAGTAGAATATCCATCAGATTGGAGATAAAACTTCTTGTACTCTGTTTTTTATTTTTCGCATTGCCAGAATAGTGCCAGAACTGCGTTTATGACTTTCATGGTGAATTCAGCCCGCTGAAGTTCGTGGTGTTCTTGTAGAGGGTAGCCACAACTTGCCGGGGGGCCCACCAGTAGTTTGGTGATGATCAATATGTTTTTTATACATTTCATAATTTAAATTGTCTTTTATTTCCTGTACATGCATGTTTTATGTTTTAATTAGCTAGCTGTGATTTAATTGTTTTATTGTTCTCTTGTAGGTTAGTGTGATGAGTTACGTTAGCATGAATTATTTTTGTAGGCTAAGAATAGATTTGCAAATCTCTACATTAACTCCATATGCATCTAGATATCAGATTACACTTTTATTTATGATCTTACAATCAAGTTTAAAACATAGTTTTTTTTAGAATAACACAGAGCTCTATTTGGGTTTTATTTGACAGGGATCTTTGATGGATGGATAGATTTAATTTCTTAATCATAGTTTGCTTGTCTCAGTTTTAGATAGAATTCATTTGTTTAGTTGTTGGTTAAGTGTCAATTTCCTTCTTAATAAGCATAGTTTAATTTCTGTTTTTAATTCATTTTCTTATCATAGTTTGAATAGTTAAAATAGACATAGTATAGTTTTATTTCACGCAATTTCCTTTCTTAGAATTAAAGTGCAATTGAATTTCTTAGTTAATGAACGAATCTAGTTTGCTTACATAGTGTAGAATTGGAATAATAACCTCATTATGTTGTTGATGGTTCATACATGAATATGTAGGGTATTTAACATTACTTTTATCACGGCTATGTTTGCGTTGGACTGTTTACATCACACCTTTCATTTTTCCATTGAAATTGGTATTGAGATTATACCATTAGAACTGTCCTTTGTGGTTAAGTGTCATCGAGATATCATCCATCACCACTAAAGGCATTCACACAACCACCAACATTACATTTGAGTGTTTCATAGATTAAAGATAGTTTCTTTCTTTCGTAGATTAGAAGAGATAGTTTCTTGTTTTCATAAGTTTAGTTGTTAATCTTTCTTTCTTTCAATAGAATAGATTTTCTTTCATGTTTGCATTGAGCATTTAAAGTTCCTTTCACGCAAGATAAATAGTTTTTCATTAGGCATTTAGTTCACTTGCCTCTTAGGCTAGGTAGTTGTTCAATGAGAAGTCTTTGCTTACTTGTCCCTTTGCTTTCGTAGGATAGATAGTTGTCTTTGCTTACTTGCCTTTTTCTTTAGTAGGTTAGTTAGGTGTCTTTTCTTACTTGTCTATTTTATTTAATAGGTTAGATAGGTGCTTTTGCTTACTTTCTTATTTAATTGCTTTCATAGGGTACTTGCTCATTGAATGTAGGTTGGCAAGTTAAAAGTAGTTTGCTTTCATCATTTGCTTATTATGCTTAGTAGTTTACCTTTGCTTACTGTCATGAACTAGTTTGCTTTGAATAGGGTTTTTACTTGCTTTCTTAGGAACTATCCATCAGTCCTTGGCCCAAAAGTGCTTAGGTTACCTAGTTTCCATTTTGCCTAGTAGGGTTTGTTCATTAGATAGGTTTGCTTGAGTAGATTAGCCCTATATAGCTGTTTTCCGTAGTTAGACTATACTACTACCAAACTTTTTCCTTTGGCATATATGTTTCTACAACTCTAAGTTTACTTACCCTGGGTTGACAATTTAATTGAGGGTAGTTTAGTGTCTTTTTTGGTACATATAAAACACCTAACATTTTGGCGTCGTTGCCGGGAAATTTTCTTAAGTTAATAAGTAATTAGGAGTTAGATCATCCTTAGACCTTATCATTAGTTTGGTGGCGGGGGAACTTTAGGATGAAAGGCAATAACCTACGCATCTGCTAAAGCAGGTTCCCCCAAACCCAATAGTAGTTTTTCTTTTTGTTTGCTCTCATGAATAGACCTAGGAATCAAATGGTATCTTTTTGTTTTTGTTTTTTCTTTCTTTCATGAATAGGCCTAGAGACCCACAAGGTAGATACATTAAATCAAAATCAAACCTTTCAACCAAGGTTCCTTCCGATCTCTTTGGGGGAAGGAACGTTCCGCTTATAAAATCTGCAGACGGATACCAAAAAACAGGAGCTAGCTCAACCCAAAGAGATAAAATAGTCTCTGAAGGGACTAACACAGGGAGCACTATAGAACAAGAAATTGAAGCATCAATCATATTAGGATAGGAGGCAAGACCACTCGAGTATTCCACAGAACCAAACAATACAACCTTTGCTTTTACACCACCACTAGGGGACTCTCATTTTAAGGATATCATAGACCTTGAACAGGTGAATCTTTTGTTTGGTAGCTCAGCCAATGTAATTATCTCTCAAATTGACACAGAAAATTTGGCACCAATAATCTCAACCAGCTCGAGTAGAGTCCCAGACATCCAATCAGTAGGAAGACCTTTTAATCAAAGGGAAACCTTATTCCCTTCAAAGATAAAACCACTTAGGTACTCTCTTTTTGGAAACCAAGCCAATATGGGTGATCAGGAGGACCATAATAATGTAAGACATGGGGAGGAAGAAGAAACTGGAAACCAAACCGAAACTACCTTCGGGTTTCCGATTTTAGACACCACTCCAAATGTCAACATGAAGAATATTCCTCTCTCAACACTTCCTACATTTTATGGTAAAAGAAGTGAAGATCCAGACACCTTCCTATTTGAATTTGACATCTTGTGTAGGAGCTACAACTATGTACAAGATGCCCAAAAATTAAAACTCTTTCCTTCCACCCTCAAAGACTCTGCACTAAGATGGTTCATGGGGTTGGGAGAATCCAGTATTAGGTCTTGGGAATCCATGAAATAAATCTTCTTAAGAAGTACCAATACTACTACAATACCAAAGAGTCTCGTAATGACATCTTTAAAGTCCAACCGTTAGAAGATGAGACCCTTGAAGACTATATGGAAAGATTTGGTTATATCTCCCAGAAGTCAAAATACCATGACCTCCCAGAGGATGTAGTTAGGACTCTTTTCCTTAAGGAAATTTCAAAAGAATATTTAGAGATGCTTAACCTGATGGCATCAGGTGATATTTCTCATAAACCATTTGTTGAAATATGTGAAATGTGTAAAAAATACTCAAGGAGTAGAGCCAAAACAGGAAAGAATGTTCGGGACCCTTACAATAAAAGCTTAAAACCAGTTAGTTCAGGTGGTATCACGAGAGCAGAGATAGGGAACCTTTTAGAAAAATTTAAGACTGACATATTAAGTACAATAGGTTCCCAGTTGGATACCCTTGAACTCAAAAAGAAATAGGAGGAGGAAAATGCAGCAATGAGCATATATTGCCCAAGATGCAGGAGGAAGCATTCCTCAAGGGAGTGCCCACTAGATAACATTTCAGTTTGTGGCTTATGTATAGAAGACCATGTGACTGAAAAATGTCCATCATTGCCTGGTTTATTATCCATCTATAGGAGTGGAGACCCTGGGGAGTCTTCTTATGCACCTGGGAGGCCATGGTAGCCTAGGAATCAACCCACATACCCGGATCTATAGTCCCAAGTTCCACCCTATTATCAACAACAACAATGGAACTCACCAGGTTGGAAAAACTGGTCTACTCAGTACCAACATTCTTAGATTCAAGGATGGAGGGGACGACATAACCAATGAAACCCTCAAGCTCCACCTATCCCTATGTAAAACCATCCTTATCCTCAATTCTCATCAAATACTCTGCAACTTCTACCAGGTTTTGTTCCACCACCTTTACCTCCTATCCCACAACAACAACTGCTACAATTTAAAAATGAAAGTTCCCCAAAACCGACACTATTACCGACACAACTAGTGTCGAATCCCAATAATAATCCCCCTCAACCTCTTAACAATGTTGATATGCAGGCCTTCCTGACATATGTCATTACTCCTATTTCATTACAGGAAATTCAACTAAGATCGGTAAAAGTTCTAGATAGGCAGAGACATTTAGTAGTCATCCAGGAAGAAGAATAGGAAGAAACCACCCAACAACCCACAGATGAAACTAGGTAAGAAGATGTTATTATCCTAAAAAATCAAGAACCCAAGCTTCCCCAAAATGAGCCTTCACAAATTACGAAGGTCCCTCCTTATCTAGACCGATTGGTAATCGAGAAGCCTACCACCCGACCAGAATTTGACATTTTGAATGAATTGAAAAATATTTGTGTCAAGATTCCTCTTCTTCAAGCCATTAAAGACATTCCAATCTATAGTAAGGTAGTCAAAGAATTGTGTATTAAGAAGCCAGGTAGGAAGAAAAAGGATCCCCCTACAATACATTTGGTAGGAGGACTCTCTGAGTACATATCAGAGTAGCCAAAGCTAGCAAAGTATGGGAATCCAGGAAATGCCATAGTGACCATTACCATTAAGGAGGTCTCCATCAGAAACACTCTCATAGACCTAGGGGTAGCCATCAATGTTATGACTGCTACTACCTTGGAACAATTATAATTACAACCTCTTCTTCGACCTACGCCAACCATTTTGGAATTAGCAGATAAGACTAGGGTTATACCTGAAGGGATTTTAGATGATATCATGGTTACTTTAGACTCATGGGAGTACCCCACAGATTTTCTTGTCATTCATTCAAAGGATCATGCCCGAGGCCATCCTGTTAGTTTGGGAAGACCTTGGCTAGCCACAACGAATGCATTTATTGGTTGTAGAGAAGGAGAAATGACCATCTCAAATGGTGTCTCTATCTAGAAGCTTACCATTTACCCTCCAGCTCAACCTATTATGGAGAATCTATGGCGGCTTGAATTTCCATATGAGAACGAATACTGGGAAGAACCTGTATTTCCTAGTGACCATGCAAGGTCACTTCAGGAGCATACACCAGAAAATGTGCTAAAACAATTCATTTATGCTATTACATGTGTGGATTTTCCACAGTCTTTTTTCCAATTTGCGTACATGTTTGGGGAAGAATTCCAAGAACAATTAGATCCATCCATTTTGTCTTCAACATCTTTTATTTTCAAAATAGATGAGTCTTCCATGTCTTATACTATGCCCTACGAGATTAATCTAGGGAAATTTTTACATATAAACTCCGGGCTAGATACAGACCAACGGAAACAATTAGTAGATATCCTTAAAGAATAATAAAGAGCATTTTCCTGGGAATACACTGACATGAAGGGTATACACCTTGACACATGCATCCATCATATATACACCCAGGGGGAAGTAACACATGTTAGGCAACCCCTGAGAAGGATGAACCCATCACTCAAAGACATAGTCAAGGAAGAAATCCAAAATTTGTTAAATGTTGGATTTATCTATCCCATATCTGACAGTAAGTGGGTATCCCCACTTGCAGTGGTTCCAAAGAAAGTGACTGGGAAATGGATAATTTGAGTTGATTTCCGGGAACTCAATAAGGCCACTCTGAAAGACTACTTTCCTCTTCCTTTCATTGACCAAGTTCTAGATACCTTGTCTGGAAATAAGTATTTCTCCTTTCTAGATGGGTACAGTGGGTACAACCAGATTCTTATATCACCCGAAGACTAGGACAAGACTAACTTTACCTGTCCTTGGGGAACCTATACCTATAGGGTCTTACCATTTGGATTGTGTAATGATCCTGCCACATTTCAACGAGCAGTATTAGGGATATTTTTCGATCTTATTCATGATTGTGTGGAGGTCTACATGGATGACTTCACATCTTATGGAAACACTTACCAGGAAGCCTTAGACAACTTAGAAAAGGTCCTCATTAGATGCTAGGAAATGAACCTATCCCTAATTCATGAAAAATGCAAAATGTTTCTAACAGAAGGAGTAGTTCTAGGACATCATGTTTCATCTGAATGAATAAAAGTCGATCCTGCAAAGATTGAGGTCATTATTAGACTTCCACCCCCCAAGACTTAGAAAGAGGTGAGAAACTTTCTTGGACATGCTAGATATTACTTGCGGTTTATTGAAAATTTTACAAAGATTGTTGCACCTATGTATGGATTATTGATAAAAGATATTGATTTTGTTTGGACTGAGCATTGTCAAACTGCCTTCGAAACCCTGAAATCCAAGCTGTCTGTGGCACCAATTCTTAGAGGGCCCAATTGGACTCTCCCATTTCATATATCCACTGATGCCTTCGACACTACAATCAGAGGGGTATTAGGGCAGAAAGAGGACCAACAGTCCTATGCCATTTATTCTGTAAGCAAGAACTTGTCCCCTGTCGAGTTGAATTACACAGTCACCGAGAAAGAGTTATTGGCAGTTGTTCATGCTATTAACAAGTTTCATCATTACATTACAGGTTATGAAGTATTTGTACACTCTGATCATTCCTCCATTAGGTTCCTCATGAATAAACCTATAACTAATGGCCAAGTGACCAGGTGGCTCTTGTTATTGCAAGAATTTAATATTACTGTGCTTGATCGACCTAGAAAAGATAATGTAGTAACTGACTTCCTTTCCTGCATAAAGAATGAGGATGATGATATCCCTATAGATGATAGTTTCCGAGATGAGCAACTATTTTCCCTTTCTGTCAATACCCCATGGTTTGTGGATATGGAAAACTATTTGGCCACTAGGAAGTTACCGTCTCATTTGTCACCTCATGAAAAGAGAAAAAATATTACACAAAGTGCTAATTACTCTTGGGTTGGTCATGATATTTTTCACACAGGTCCTGATTTGATTATTCGTAGATGTGTCTGAGAGGATGAGATACCTAATATACTACAAAGTTGTCATTATGGACCATGTGGTGGCCATTTCTCTGACAAACATACAACATATAAGGTGTTACATTTAGGTTACTATTGGCCTAGCATTTTCAAAGATCCTACCACGTATGTGAGAAGTTGTGATAGTTTCCAAAGGTTAGGAAGACCTACATCATCTGACGAAATTCCTTTGTAGGCCCAAGTTATGATAGAACCCTTTGAAAAAAGGGCCCTCAACTTTGTAGGACCAATTTCACCCATGTCATGTAGGAAGAACTATATCTTAGTTTGTACAGACTATGTCACTAAATGGGTAGAGGAAAAAGCCCTATTTAGGGCCAAAGAGAAGTCTGTTGTCGAATTCATCTATGAAGACATATTTGCCCACTTTGGTGTCCCTCATGAAATCATTACCAACCAAGGCACTCAATTCACTTCCAATATGATGAAAGAGCTAACAGAGAAATATGGGATTAAACATTGTAAATCTTCTCCATACCACTCGCAAGACAATGGTAAGGTAGAATCCACAAACAAAGTTCTGGAATCCATATTGACCAAGACTGTTTAGTTACATCGCTGAGATTGGGATGATAGGCTCCTAGAGGCTTTGTGGGCATACCGAACTACCTGGAGAAATACCACTGGGCATACCCCTTATGAGCTAGTGTACGGGAAACAAGTACTTTTACCAATAGAATTCCAAGTAAGGACCTTCTATATTGCCACAGAATTAGGATTGAAGCTGGATGAGTCTCATAAGCAACAAGCCCTACAGTTGAATGAGTTGGATGAAATCAGGCAGGATGCCATCCAATAGATAATATTGGTCCAAAACCAGAGGAGCAAGTGGCATGATAAGTTTATTAAAAAGAAACACTTCCAGCTTGGTGATTGGGCCTTGTTGTTTGATTCCCGGTTCAAAACCTTCAAAGGCAAACTTACCACCCATTGGTTGGGCCCTTATGAGGTAGACACTGTATATGAAAATGGAGCTATAAAAATTAAAACAATTGACGATGGACAAGTCGCCTTTGTGGTAAATGGACACTGACTTAAATTTTATCATAAGTCCATTTCTAGAGAAGATTTTCTACAGGTCATGACAACTGACAAGGCATTGGCCTTAGTAGATGGGGAAGTTCCCCCTTGTTCTTGAAATTTTTTCAAATATTTCCTACTATATACATGTAAATAGTTTTTGTTAATAAGGCAATTCTAAGAGGTTTATGTAAGTATTTATTTCATGTAACGACCCTTGATTAATAAGAATAATTAATTTAATAATATAATCCTAAAAGATTAGCTAAACTATATTTATGTCTTAAAATAACATTTCTAATTGATTATCATTAAAATAGTTGTTCATTATGGTTAATGATTAATTTG